>PVIU01010499.1:22381-69847 GCA_004026605.1 Ondatra zibethicus | reverse complement strand
CAGAAACAGGTGTTAGACATAACACGTCCTTAGAAGGGGAACTCTTGTCCTTGGGAACATAAACTTCAAACAAGTAGTTTCATCTTATCTTAGGAGTATAAAGTTTCTGTCTCATTATTTGCTATCATGGCCCTTCTTTTTATTTCTCATCCTTACTTTATCTCCTTTAGTGACCGAATATGCCTAATTCTCTACACCTTGCTGCAATATACTTCTTTGTACTTTCTTATGTGGTAAACACCATGGGGGTTAGGATCTAGCAAGCCTATCCAAAAATAGTAGAGCTAAATAATTCTGCTTTTGTCCCTCGTATATCACATACTTACGACTATCATCCTCATGTCTTCCTGTGTATGGAATGGGGTCATCTGGTGACTCAGTTGTACTTTTTTGGGTAGTTCCCACCCTGGTTTCTTTATTCCCAGAATGGGGCTTTCCTAACAACATCTGGATCTTAACTTATGTTTTTCCCCAAATCATCAGTCCTATTTAGGAAAAGTTCCTGCTGCTGTAACTCATCCATAATATTCCCCCAGAATTTGCCAGGGCTTGAAATACTGGAGGCATCTTGAGCACTGTTTTAGTATCATTATCAGAATTATCAATCCCAGGAACATCAAGGGGTTCTCTGGTAAAATTATACATTTTGGCCAGTATAGCAAGGAACATTATCAGGAAACAGGAGAGAATAGCAGAGGCAGCTAGCCATCTATGATAGCGGTGAGTATATAATCTTAAATTCAGGTTCATGACCTGAGCTGATTGCTAAGGAACCGCCGGAGGCCTATCCGCGAAAGGCACGAACCCCCCAGCCTATGTTCCTGAGCCAGAGGCATCGTTGTCACACAGGCGACACTGCTGTGGGTGTGGCAAATAGATAGTCATTTATAATAGTCAAATTTGTTGTCATGTTAGTTAGGTTTTTAAGTATATATAGACATATTTCAGTTAGATAGATAACCTTCAACATTTCAAAGACCTACAGAATATCGTATTTAAAAGATTTTAAGAACTTAGGCTTTTCTTATCAGTGAGACATGTCTGCTTCTGGCAGCACCAATTACTTCAGAGAGGTTGATGGGCATCAAAGAAACTAGTTATGAAATTTGCCTTCAGTGTGACAAAGCTAGCTTTTGGGGCAAGAAACTGCTCTTGTGTGGTCTGTCTGATGGTATTCTGTATGAACTAGACATGGAAGACCCATAGAAAAGTGACTACTGAACTTTACAAAAGATAGGATGGTCCTTCAGAGATGAAACTACAAGACATTCTGCAGGACACAGATCAAAGAAACTGATGGATTTTGCCAGTATAAAGCAGAACAGATCTTCAAATATCCTGCTTCACTGAAAAGTCTGCCAGATATTATGGGCCTATTGGCAGAAGATGGATGCCCCAGTGTTACAAAAGAACTTTGGGTGACTGTCTAGGCAGCAAGATTTTCTAGAACTTTGGAAGTTACTTACAATGCACTTCCTGCTTACTTAGGTAATACTGTATCCTTCTGGAGTCTTTGATGGTGTTGAAGACTAGATAGTTATAATTATAGTTTTCATTAGTAATAATGATAAAAGATAAATTAGATATAAAACTTTAGACTCACAAAAATAAGATAGATGATAGAGTATTTTCCATAATTTTTCAAATGTAAATGGACTAAATATTGTAGCTATAATTCTTGCTTTATAACTGTTTTGTATGTGTAATTTTACTATGTTAAAGTTACAACCTACCTTTTTAATTAGACAGAAAAGGGGAGATGATGTGAGATGTTCTTCTGTACATGTGTTGCTTTTATTGGTTGATGAATAAAGCTGTTTTGGCCAATGACTTAGCAGAGTAAAGTCAGGCAGGAAATTTGAACAGAGATATATAGAGAGAATAGGCATAGTCAAGCAGACATCTGCCAGCTTCTAAGAAAACAAGCCATGCAGAAAATGAGCTAATGCCATGGCCACATGGCAACACATAGACTAATAGAAATGGGCTAATTTAAAATGTAAGAGCTAGCTAGAATATGCCTGAGCCATTGGCCAAACAGTGTTGTATTTAACATAGTTTCTGTGTGATTATTTGGGTCTAGGTGACCAGGAAACAAAGTGCAGAATCTATTTACACTGACTAGTCATACAGTGATTCTAGATATCACATAGATAAGAAGTTGTGGTGGTTTGGAAGAAAATGAATCCCATAGGAAGTGGCATTATTAGGAGGTATGGCTTTGTTGGAGTAAGTGTGTCCTTGTTGGAGGAAGTGCACCACTGTGGTAGTGGAGTTTGAGGTCTCATATGCTCAAGCTATGCCCAGAGTCATAGACTCCTTCTGCTGTTTCTAGATCAAGATATAGAACTCTCAACTCCTTCTCCATAACTATGTCTGCCTGTATGCCACCACATCCTTCAATGATGATAATGGACTAAACCTCTGAAATTGTAGATTAGTCCCAATTAAATGTTTTCTTTTATAAGAATTGCTGAGGTTACAGCAATAGAAACGCTAACAAAAACAGAAGTCTACTGTATTTGTGTTTCATTTGCATAAGGGAGAAAATTATCAAACAAGTGGAAAGAAAGGCTACATTGTATCACGGTAAATGGTAATCTCATTCATGAACCAATTTTCTGACTTGAGCCAGCTTTTAGATCCAGAACCACTTGAATGGAGGGAAGCCTACGTCCCTTTGAGGAAAGACTTTGATAAAATAGTTAAGATTTTTACCATTAGCCATTCTCTCATCCTTTACCAGAGGGACCTAAATCCTTTATAAGGGTTTCATCACACTGGGGAAAAAGAAACAATCAGAAATCCTGGGATCTATTGGATCTGATTCTGAATTGATGCTGATACCAGGAAACTCCAAGAAACACTCTAGTTGAAGTAGGAGCTTATGTAGGTCTGGTGATTATGACTAACATCTGACTAACAATAGATCCAGTGGGTCCCCAAATTCATCTGTGGTTATTTCCCCAGCATCGGACTGTATAATTTTAGTTGGATATATTTAAAAGTTGGCAGAATTCCCACATTGGTATTCAGACATGTAGAGTGAGGGATTTTATGATGAGAAAGGGTAAATGAAAGCCTTTAGAGTTGCCTCTGTCAAGAAAAATAGTAACTCAAAGCCAGTATCACACCCTTGGAAAAACTTCAAAAATTAACGCCACCATAAGAACTTGAAAGATGCAGAAGTGGCAGCTCCCACAACTTTCTTTAACTCTACTATCTGGCCAGTGAAAAAGACAGAGAGAAATTGTAGAGAATAACAGTTGACTATCAAAATCTCGATCAAGTATTGACTCTTATTGCAGATACTGTATCAGACATGGTGTCCCTACTTGAGCAGATTAACACATCACATGGTATGCACCTACTGATTTAGCAAATGCTTTTCTCTCAGTACCTCTCCAAAAGGATCACCAGAAGCATTTTGCTTTCAGTTGACAAGGCCAGCAGTATATCTTTGCAGTTTTACTTCAAGGCTACTACCTACCTACCTATATATATATACACATACGTACACTCTCTAGGGATCTTGAGCATCTGTCTCTGCCACAAAATTTCACATTGGTTTACTATATTGAAAATTGGAACAAGTGAACAAGAGGTAGCACCCACCTTGATCCTGTTGGTAACATATATGTATATCAGAGGATTGGAAATAAATTTAAAAAAAATCTCTCAAAGACCTTTTACCTCAGTGAAATTCTTAATAGTACAGATGCATGGGACATGCAAAAGAACTCCTTATAAGGTAAAGGATAAGAAATTGCATCTAACATCTCATACCACCAATAAAAAAGGACAATGTTAACTGGGCCTATGTGGATTTTGGAGACAGTGCATTCCTCCCTTGGGCCTGTTACTCTGTCCCATATTCCAAGTGATTCAGAAAGTTGCTTCCTCTGAGTGGGACCAGGAGAAGGCTATTCATAGGGCCCAGGCCACTGAGCACAGTGTTTTATATTTAGACCATATGATATAGTAGACCCAATGATACTTTTGGTGTCAGTGGCAGATGCAGATGCTCTTCTTTGGGGCATTTGGCAGACTCTATATGTGAACTGTAGAAGAGACCTTTGAGATTTTGGAGTAAGACTCTATCATCATCTACAAACAACTACTTTCCTTTGGAAACAGCTCTTGGACCTTAATGGAAATTCAACATTTTACATCATGAGCTGGGGGTTATTCAACCCAACAAGTCATAAAGTAGCATGTGTACAACATCAACCTATTATCAAATGGAGGTGGTATGTATGTGATTCGAACAGAATGGGTCCTGGAGCCACAAGCAATTTAGATGAAGAAATTGCCCAAATGGGTATGGGTTTCTATTCCCATTACAATACCATCTTTTGCCAAGTCTGCAACTATAGCCTCATGAAGTATGCCCTATGATTGGTTGGCAGAGAAAGAGATGATTAGTGCTTTATTTATGGATGGTTCTTCATATTATCCAGGTACCACCCACAATTGGACAGCTAAGGTATTACACTTCCTCTCTGGGACAACCCTGAAAGCTACCAGTGAAGGGAAATCATCACACTGGGCAGAACTTTCAGAAGTACATATGGGCAAGCATTTTATTTGGAATGAGGAAATGATGAATATATGATTACTTATTAATTCATGACCTGAAGCCAGAGGATGGTCTGGATGGCCTGAGATATGGGAAGAACGTGATTGAAAGATGAGAAAGACATCTGGAAAAAAAATTGTGTGAATAGGTCTCTTCAAATAGGCAAAGGAGTTGAAGACAGTTTGTATACCATGTAAATGCTCATCAAAAGGTAACTTTAACTGAGGAGGAGGTCAATAGTCAAGAAAACAGGATGACCCATTTGTGGATATTAGTCTCTTTCTGCCACCATTCCTGTCATTGCACAATGGGCTCATGAACAAAGTGGAAAAAGTGGCAGTAATTGGGATTATCCCTGGGCTAAAAAACATGAACTTCCACTCTCCAAGGCTTACCTGGATTACTGCTGCTGAGTTCCAGATCTGCAAACAACAGAGACCAACACTGAGTCCCAGATGTGGCATTTCCTAGGGTAACTAGCTAGCAACCTAGTGGCAGGTTGACTACTTCCTCAATGGAAAAAAAAAAACATTACTTCTTCCTTACTGGAGTAGATACTTTTCATGTTTTGGATTTGTCTTACCTGCATGCAGTATTTCTTCCAAAACTGTCTTCTGTGAACTTACAGAAAGTCTGATTATGGTATTCCACACAGTATTGCTTCCTTTTTTCTTTTCTTTTAATTTATTTAAATATTTTTTTCATTTATTTTACATACCAACTGCAGTTTCCTCTTCCTCTTCTCCTCCCTCACCCTCTGACTTCTGTCTACCCTGTCCCCATACACTCCTCCTCTGTCTCCATTCAGAAAGAGGTAGGTTTCCCAAGGGCTTGAAGAAAACATGGCACATCAAATTGAGGCAGGGTCTAGCTCCTCCCCTTCTGTCAAGGCTGGGCAAGTTAATCCAACTGGTTCCTCAAAGCCAGATAAGTGCCAGGAACAGGACAGGTTCTTATTTCCCTGCTAGGAGCCTTACAAATAGACCAAGTTACCCAACTGTCACACATATGCAAAGGTCAGTCTCATGTAGGCTCCCTAACAGTTAATTCAGAGTCCAAGAGCTCCCAGGAGCTCAGTCATCTGATTGTTTTTAAATGCTCCCCATCATGACCCTGTGTTTCATACATTCTCTCCTCCCTTTCTTCAGCAAGACTCCCACAGTTCAGTCCAGTGCTTAGCTTTAGATCTCTATATCTGCTTCCATCATTACTGTATACAGTATCTCTAATAACAATTAGTGTAGTCAACAATCTGATTACAGCACATGGCCAATTCAGGTACCCTTTTCATTATTACTAAGATTCTTAGCTGGGTTCATCCTTGTAGATTCCTAGTGGTTTCCCTGGTGCCAGGTTTCTAACTCCCAAATTCCCCTATCAAGATGTCTCTTTCATTACTTTCCCTGTATTTCACTGGGAAGGAGAAATATAAGAGATCTCCTGAATGAACTGGGGATGAGGAGATGAAGGGATAGGAACTTAAGGGAATGGACTGAGCTGGCTAGTCACAGTATTGCTTCAGACCAAGGAAATCACTTCACGCCAGAGAAGTGACACAGTGGGCCCATGATCACAGCATCCACTGATCTTACCATATTACCCACCATTCTGAAGCAGCTGGCCTGACTGAAAAATGGGATGGCCTTTGAAAGGCACAGTTACAGTGCAAATTAGTTGGCAGCATCCTGAAGGTCTGGAATAAGGTTCTCCAAAAGGTGGTATATGCTTTGAAAAAAACATCCAATATATGGTATGGTTTCTCCCATAGGCAGGATCCACAGATCCAGAAATCAAGGGGCCCAAAAGGGAAGAATTATACTCACCATTACCCTAGTGATGCACTAGGAAAATTTTTGCTTCCTGTTCCCATAATCTTGTGTTCTGTTGGCTTCAAAGTTTTGTTTCCCAGGTGGAAAAGTGCTGGCAGGAGCCACAACAAATATTCCATCCAATTATAACCTCAGATTCCCCATTGGCCACCTTGAGCTTCTGATGCCTTTAATCCAACAAGCTAAGAAAGAAATAACAGTGTTAGAAGTTGACATTAATCCAGATCACCATGGAAAAATTGGATTGCTTCTCCAAAAAGGAGGTAAAGATTATTTCCAAAGTGCAGGAGATCCTTTACAGCATCTATTGATGCTACCATGCCCTGTGATTAAAGTCTATAGGAGACAACAGTCTAATCTGGGCAGGATGACAAAAGTCTAAAACCAATAAGGAATGAATATATGGTTCACTCCTCCAGAAAAAGAGCTAAGACCTGCTAAGATGCTTAGAGGATGGAAGAAATATAGATTCGCTTGTAGAAGAAAGTCATTAAAAATACCAGCTAAGGCTACCTTCTGGTTGGAGATAAGAGGACTATAGCTGACATGTGTGTTTCGGTCATATTTTTAAGAATTCATTTGTACAGATATTTGTTGGGTTTTCCTCAATTTCTTTATAATGTGATATAGCAACAACTAAGAGAATATCAATGGTTGCCATATTTAACTTTGAGATAGTAAAAGAATGACACTTAAGAGACATTGTTGAAGATGGAAGTTACAAAAGAATACACACTAGCTCAGAATTGCATATAATAAAGGGTTATTTGTTTAGGGGTGGACTCACAGATCGCAGTCCTCTGCATGAACCAGGAACAGGAACAGAATTCAGCAGCCAGGAGAGAGAAAGCAAGCATGTGTTTTTCTTTGGCATTTATAGTATAAGAGGCCGCACCCAAGTGGGTTGGTATCTTAAAGGCTAAAGGCACCTCCACCTTTTGTGTAAATAAAAGAGTCCTAAACCTAATACAAAACTCTATATATTAAGAAAATATATCAAGTATAAAATTAGAATTATAACCAGCATAAGCAATATTAAACAAGGAACATATGCTAAATGTTTCAATAATCATTCTATCCTAAGGATTCTAAGTCTTGAATTAGAAATGGCTTGACTAAATCATAAGAGAAAAGTAATGACAACTATCTAATCTTCCACCCCATTGAACACCTGAGAAGGGAGATAATTTTACTTGAGTAGGAAGGAAGACAATCAAGCAGCTTCCAAAATATGCAGTAGATTACAGAGCTGCATACAGCTGGCTACATGGTCAATCACCCAAAGTCTCATTTGCAATGTTGAAGCAACCAACTTTGCTTACAGGACTAGAGGAATTTACAGACCATCTTCCGAGGCTACTCACGCTAATCTACCTTTTATACCATCCAGTTTCCCTTCTTTTTGAAGAGATCCCTGAAACTACATAACTTCTACCCCAACCCCCAACCCTATACCAGTTATAATCAACCCCTAATTGACATCCCTAAAATGAGGACTAGCTTTGTTGGGAGAGGGGACAGCATCTCCTAGAATTACTTCCAGCTGTCATAGGGATGATGTTTTTTCTATGAGGTCCTGTAAAAGTAAAATGATAGTTAATTTTCAAGATTACTATCTGGTATAATTACAAATAGTCTCTGACTAGTTCCTAGGGTTTATCTGAGGTTCCTATTTGGACTTATGGCCAGAATGTTGTAAGATGGTGCACCATTCTTAAAGTAGTCTTTTAAGTACTTTCAACCAGTCTTTTTTTTCCATTCAAAAATTTCCACTTCCTCCCCTCCTCCCATTCCCCTCCCGCTCCCACACTCACTCTCCTCCCTTCCTCTCCAGTCTTAAGAGAGGGCAGGGTACCTTGCCCTGTGGGAAGTCCAAGGACCTCCCCCCTCTATCCAGGCTTAGGAAGGTGTGCATCCAAATAGACTAGATTTCCAAAAAGCCAGTACATACAGTAGAAACAAGTCCCAGTACCATTGTCATTGGCTTCTCAGCCCCCATTGGCAGCCACATTCAGAGAGTCCAGTTTGATCACATGCTCGTTCAGTCCCAGTCCAGCTGCATTTGGTGAGCTCCCATTAGATCAGGCACACTGTCTCAGTGGGTGAACCAACCCCTCACAGTCCTGACTTCCTTGCTCATCTTCTCCTTCCTTCTGCTCTTCAACTGGACCTTGGGAGCTCAGTCCATTGCTCTGATGTGGATCTCTGTCTCTATCTCCATCCATCGCCGGATGAAGGTTCTATGGTGATATCCGAGATATTCATCAGTGTGACTATGGGACAAGGCCAGTTCAGGCACCCTCTTCTCTACTGCCCAAAGACCTAGCTGGGAACATCCCCGTGGACACCTGGGATCCACTCTAGAGCCAAGTCTCTTGCCAACCCTAAAATGGCTCCCTTAATTAAGGTATCTTCTTCCCTTCTTCTATATCTGCCCTTTCTCCATCTCAACCCTCTCACTCCCCCAAGATCTCCCCAATCTTTCCCTTCTCCCTTCTCTCTACCCCTCTTCCCTTCCCCCACTCCACTGCAACCCCAACCCCATGCTCCCAACTTTTGCCTGGCGATCTTGTCTGCTTCCAATTTCCAGGAGGCTCTATATATGTTTTTCTTTGGGTTTACCTTATTATTTGGCTTCTCAAGGCCTGTGAACTATAGGCTCAATGTCCTTTGATTATGGCTAGAGTCTACTAGTGAGTGCGTACAAACCATATTCATCTTTTGGAGTCTGGATTATCTCACTCAGGATAGTGTTTTCTATTTCCATCCATTTGCATGCAAAATTCAAGATGTCATTGTTTTTTACCACTGGGTAAAATGTGTATATGTTCCACACTTTCTTTATCCATTCTTCCATTGATGGGCATCTAGGTTGTTTCTAGGTTCTGGTAATTACAAATAATGCTGCTATTAACATAGTTGAACAAATGCTTATCACAAATAATGCTGCTATGAACATAGTTGACCAATGGAATCGAATCAAAGACACGGATATTAACCCACAAACCTATGAACACCTGATTTTCAACAAAGAAGCTAAAATTATACAATGGAAGAAAGAAAGCATCTTCAACAAATGGTGCTGGCATAACTGGATATCAACCTGTAGAAGAATGAAAATAGATCCATATCTATCACCATGCATTAAACTCAAGTCCAAATGGATTAAAGACCTCAATATAAATCGGACCACAGTGAACATGATAGAAGAGAAAGTGGGAAGTGCCCTGCAATACATGGGAACAGGAGACCACTTCCTATGTATAACTCCAGTGGCACAGACAATAAGAGCAATAATGAATAAATGGGACCTCCTGAAACTGAGAAACTTCTGTAAAGCAAAGGACACTGTCATTAAGACAAAAAGGCAACCTACTCAATGGGAGAAGATCTTCATCAATCCCACATCTGACAAAGGTCTGATCTCCAAAATATATAAAGAACTGAAGAAACTAGACATTAAAATTCTAAATAACCCAATTAAAAATGGGGTACTGAACAGAGAATTCTCAACAGAAGTTCAAATGGCCAAAAGATACTTAAGGTCATGTTCAACTTCCTTAGCGATCAGGGAAATGCAAATCAAAACAACTTTGAGATACCATCTTACACCTGTCAGAATGGCTAAAATCAAAAACACAAAGGATAGCCTATGCTGGAGAGGATGTGAAGTAAGGGGAACACTTATCCATTGCTGGTGGGCATGCAAACTTGTGCAACCACTTTGGAAATCAGTGTGGTGGTTTCTCAGGAAATTGGGAGTCAACCTACCTCAAGATCCAGCAATACCACTCTTGGGAATATACCCAAGAGATGCCCAATCATACTTCAACCAGTCTTAAAGTGGTGCTATCAGCATAATGATGTCATATCAACCAGATGGAGTCATTGTTGTGGAGGCCCATCTTCTTCCTGGAAGCTTCAGAGATTACTTCAGGAAAATCTATTGTTCATGGTGGAAAACATAAACATTATTTATTCTTATAGACATATATTCAATGAAAGACAAAATATAGACAAAATAGGTATGGAAGTAAAAATTTTCCTCAGGTTTTTCTTCTTCCTGTCCCATATCAGATGGCTCCTTACTTGAAACAGAAACTCTGAATTTTTCTTTTAACAACATGCTTGGATTTAGAGAAGGATAGCCATTTTTCAACTCTAGAGTCAGATTTTATTTTTAAGTGAGTTTATGTTTCTACTGGGTATTAGATATTTATGTATGTACAGAGAATGTACATATGAAATTTTACTCTGCAGATGACCTGTCCCCATAAGTCATATTCCTCTTTGTTTGGTGATCCTTTCTGGATAGTTATCTTTTCGTCTTTAGGCGTCCAAATGCCCAAGATCTCTTGACTTTGTAAAGATGTGTATTTTCTAGCAAAGACAAGAACAGAACCCTGCCCCAACCCTTATGAGGTTTGTCACCTCTGTGGATGGGATGTCATTTGTCTGTCTCAAGAGGTTTCTCCTCTTCAAATTGAATTTTATTTATTTTGATGGTATCCATAGCTTTTCTTCTTCTGTGGAAACAAGAGCAAAATCCTTTCCCCAACATAGCACATCTCCTCATTTCCATTCTGAGATCAACACATCCTTGAAATACATGGGCTGATTTAATTCAGAAGTCTTTTCTATTACCCAATGTCTGTCTGTTGCCATTGTCCCTTTCTCATTAGCATTAAGAAAATTCAAGATTAATAAAGCACTATGCAATCTATTTCTAAGGGTAATTTATATCCCTTTCTATTTGTTTAACATGTTTTTTATAGTTTGATTTGATCTTTCCATAACTGCTGACCTGTAGGATTGTTTGACATACTTGTAATATGCTTTATATTATAATAAACAAAAAAACTGTTTAATTTTCTTAAAGACGTATGCTGGACCATTGTCTTATTTATGCAGGTATAGCCATGATGACCATAACTTCTAATAAATGTGTGATTACTGAGTCAGCCTTTTCTGAGCTCAAGACAGTTGCCCATTGAAAACCTGAACAAGTGTCAATGATATGGTGTACATATTTTAATAATTCAAATTCTGTAAACTGGAACACATTATCTGCCAGATTTCATTCTTTTGAGTACCCTTTGGGTTATTCTCTGCAGGTAACAGCATTTGGTTACAGAAAGAGCAAGTAGGACATCTCTTTATAATCTCCTTAGCTTGTTGTCATGCAATAGAAAACTTTTTTTTTAAACCTTTGCTACTGACATGATGTTTCTTATAAAATTCTGAGGCCTTCAGCACATTTCCAAACCATAATCAGTCAATTTCTGCACTGCTTGTGCTAGAGGACCTGGTAGACCTGTATAAGATTGCATTTGTGTTATGTATATGAGACAAAGACTATCCCTGATTATATCTTGAAACTGAATGAATAATGAAGTAAATTCTGTATTATCTGATATAAATTCAGTGGTTTTAATATGCAAAACAACTCTTTCTGTATTTTTAAGAAGCAATTTGTAATCCCCATTTAGGCAAACATCCATTACTTCTTCAAACATTCTTTCTAAATTATTTGCATTTGAATTAGATAACACAATATCATCCATGTAATAGTAAATAATAGACTTAGGAATTTGCTTATATATTATTTTTAATGGCTGACTTACAACGTATTGGCACAGGGTGGGTCTATTGAGCATTCCCTGTAGGAGGATGCTCCACTGGTATCTCCCAGTAGGCTGAGAGTTATTATAAGTAGACACTGTAAAGGCAATTTTTTTTTCTCTGGCATTTTCTTATAAAGGTATAGTGAAGAAACAATCTTTTAAATCAATAACTATAAGGGGCCTTCCTTTTAGTAATATAGAAGGCAGAGGAATTCCAGATTGTAAAGGGCCCATAGGTTGAATTACCTTGTTGATAGCTCCTAGATCTGTCACCATTCTCCATTTTTCAGATTTCTCTTTGTATCCAGGGTCCATTCATCCATTGGTGTTGATCTAACCATTGAAAGCCCAAGTATCTTTTTCCATGCTAAGTTGGCATTTTCAAAAGCCAGAGATACAATAAGTTCACATCTAACTTCTGGATCTGTTAGTCCTACTTGTATAGCCTTAGTTAATCTTTGTAAAAAGTCACTAAAGAGTTCGCTTTGGCTCTGTTTAACCCCAATATATGAGTTAATTCCTTTTCTTGGTTTCTGAATCCTGTCCTAAGCATGTAATGCTGCTGTGCTACATAGGGACAAGGTGTATTAATTGTAGTGAGCCTGGTCCTGAGGACTGGAATAATGGCCGTCACCACGAATTTAATCTTAGGAAGCACCCAATCCTTTTGCTTTCCACGTTTTTCTAAAATTTGTTCTCACCAATAGCATTTCCATAACAGCTGGGGCCCATTTTCTAGGACCACTGAGATTAATTGAAGCCAATCGTGTGGGGTACCTTTATTGCTTGAAGCATACATTTTTACCATTTCCCTAACAAATGGTAAATGCAGGCCATAAGATACTATTGCTTGTTTAATTTCTTTTAGATCACTCATGCCTATAGGTTGCCACTTATATTCTTTGACATGCTTAGGGTGTTTTGTGCCAGCAGGCTTCTCAGAGGATATTACCAGCTAGGCAATTAAAACTCTGGGTAAGTTATCCTGGACTCTGGCACGTACTGACAAGACTAAATATTGTACTTGTACCTTTTCTCCCTGCTCATCAGTTTCAATAATTTCCTCAATCTTTTCAAATCTCTTTACCATTGCCTGTTGTCAGGGTTTCTGTCCTGCCTGGTTCCTGCAGTTGTTAAGACAAAGAAATCATACAGAGGTCTACATTAGTTGTTAACTGATTGGCCCATTAGCTCAGGCTTCTTATTAACTCTTATAACTTATATTAGCCCATTATTCTTATCTGTGTTAGTCACATGGCCCAGTACCTTTTTCAGTGGGACAGTCACATCTTGCTTCTTCTGTGTCTGGGCCAGCACTCCCGAGAAATGGGCTTCCTTCTTCCCAGAATTCTCCTGTTCTCATTGACCTGTCTCTACTTCCTGTCTGGTTGTCCCAACTATACTTCCTGCCTGGCTACTGGCCAATCAATATTTATTTAAAATATAATTGACAGAATGCAGACCATTCTCCCACACCAACTGCCTTTTTAAAAGTCTGAATCTCTTGTCCAGTGTTCTGTTCTAATGTCCTCATTGATGATTCCAAGGTATGAAATTTGTTCAGTAGAGATAACATCTCATTCTTGGATATAATTTTGATGGCATGCATATTACCTTCCTGGAGAGATACCTTATCCATTAAACTATCATAGCTTTTCAACAGATTCTGATTGTTAAATTCAACAGCACAATATTTTCCAGATAATGTCTCAGCACCCTTTGACATTGATTGGATTTTCTCTGTCAAATTAATGTTAACCTTTTCAATAGTATTTTTTTCAACTAGCTGTTCATTTTCAACTAGTCTATAAAGACTGCTTCTTTTCTAAAAGTGCCCCATTCTTGGTTCTGCTATCAAATTATTTTCTGAATGATATAATATGAAAAAAAACTCATTCCCAAAATAAAATGAATGGATATATAAGGAAAATCTCATAAGCTTTGCAGAATACCACCCCTAGTATAAGCAAGTTATTAAATTCCTGCATGGTAATACTGTCTGACATCGTATAACTTTCAAATTTATTAATTTACTTACCACCATTAGATTTCAGTTAATTTTTATAGGTATTATAAACTTTATGGACCAGCAGGTGTTGCAGTTGCAACCATATGGTAGGGAGACATGACCATTGGTGGCATGGGATGTTTGTGCAACTTGGATTGCGCTCATTGGTACCTGGTTAAATACCAACAAATATGCTCTGCTTGACAAATTTAAAGCAATTAAATCAATTTCCTAATGGATCAAGGAGCACAGAGAAAGTGAGCAGGGTACACAAACCAGAAGCTGTGCAAGGTGCCACACAACAGGGAAAGTGGCAGACAAGGGGGGAAGCGTGCGTGAGCCTGGAAAATTGCCAAGTCGCAGCAAGGTAGCTGCACTGTGGCTGTGGTGGGGTTTGACCAAAAAAAAAAAAAAAAAAGCCGCTTAGTAGGTGAAATCAAACCAAGCAGCCAGAAGTGGGAGAACTTCTTGGTCACAGACATTTTAAGCTTTTTTTGGCATCCACATAAGCATGAAGTTGGGATTTATGTGGACACCTGATGAAGATGGAAATTACAAAATGTTCCCACACTAGCTATGAAGAGGTTATTTATTTAGGGGTAGACAAATCTCTGCCATGTTGGACTGAGTAGAGCCAAAAGGCAAAACAGCCTTACTCTTAACCATGTTGTTTAGTATTTTAAGAAGTGGTCCTGGTCAGAAGGGATTTCAGATACACAATAGGACACATTCAGACCTAAAAGATATCTAAAGAAGGTACAATGTATTTGAAAATGTATGCAGGCTTGGGAGGGAGAGGAAAAAATAGTATAGACAATTATAAAAAGAAGCAAAGTCTTTAAAGAGAGATTAAAAGTAATATACAAGAGTACAGGCATTCATAAATTAAATAAGTAAAGGAAAATAAGCTACATAAAGATGAAATATATGCAAAGAGTCTGGATTATGTATTTATTGTGATCTCTTTGAAATTTTTGACTGTGAAGGAGCTAAGTACAGAGAGATATTTCATTGTATGGGCGGTTAAGCTAAACAAACATACATATTTTAAAGGTATCTTGACTTCAAAATTTGGGTCTAAAGATATGTTGCTTTGGAAAAGAGGTTCTACTTTTGTTTCCGCAGAGGATGAGAAACTGTGGATTCCTTCCAGACTAATGTGGTTTGATGGACCAAGACCCCCTGAAAGGTTACTATAAACACCTCAAAAAAATCACTTTGCCCAACAAAAAGCAGGAAGCAGTTTGGAGAGAACTATACACAAATTCACAAAATGATTCTTTTATAAATGTTTAAAGGGTAATATACTATAGGGATGGATACATTGCATTGGTATGAATCTTGGCTTCTTGATACAAATTTAAGGTGAATTTTGTTATATCTATATGTATATATATCTGCTCTTGATTAAGGTATTGTGTTTTTGCAGCTCATTTAAAAATGTAATGTATAATTAAGAAATATAGGCTAATAGATTATCATCTATAATAGTACAGCTTGTAATCATGTTAGTTAGATTTTCTAGATATATAGAGATATATTTCAGATAGGTATTCTTCAAATTTTTCAAAGGCCTACAGAATATGGCATTTAAAATGTTTTAAGAACTTAAGACTTTCATGACAGTGAGACACATCTGTACCTAGCAGCACCAATTACTTCAAAAGGATGATGGTCATCGAAGAGGTTCCTTATGGAGTTTGTTAGCCACTTGGGCAAGAAGCTGCTCTTGCCTTAACTGTTTGACTATACTCGTGGGACCCACAGAAAAATGACTGCTGAAGCTGCATAAGGAAGGTGAGATAGTCCTTTGGGGTTCCTGATTCATGAAAGGATCTGCAAGGCATTCTACAGGTCACAGAAGAAAGTGATTGACAAACAAAGCAATATAGGTAGAACTGCCTTTGAAATTTCCTGCTTCATGGGAAAGTCTTCCAGATACTATGGGCCTGTAGGCTGAAGATGGATGCTCCAACAATACAAAAGAACTTTGTGTAACTGCCCAGGCAGCAAGACATGGCTGTCATTTCTAGAGTTTTGGAAGTTGTTTACAATGTACTTCCTGTTGATTTAGGTGATACTGTATCCTTTTGGAGTCTTTGATGGAGTTGAATATCAGATAGTGATAATTAATTTTTCCTTATGTATGATAAAATATTAAGTAGATATAAATATTATAACTATAATCCTTGCTTGATAAGTATTTTGCGTCTGTAATTTTACTATGTTAAAGTTAAAACTTACTCTTTATTTAGACAGAAAAGGGGAGATGATGTGGGAAGGTCTTTTGTATATGTTTTGCTTTTATTGTTTTTTTTGGTTTTATTGGTTTTATTGGCCTATGATAGGGCAGAACAGAGCTAGAAGGGGAAAACTAAACTGAATGCTGGGAGAAAGTTGGCAGAGTCAGTGAGAAGCCATGTAGATGCCTGAGGAGACAGACATGAGCCACTAGCTGGAACCCTGATCCTAATGGTGAAGTATAAAATAATAGAAATGAATTAATTTAAAATATAAGAGCTAGATAACAATATGCTAGAGCCAAGCAGAATTTTAAATAATAGTTTCTGTGTGATTATTTCAGGTATAGGCCATTGGGAATGGATGAGCAACCTCCCCTAACAAACACTGATTTGGGTTACTTGAAATACTAATTCTAACATGATGTTTTGTAAATTTTTCATAGTAGGAGAACTTATATACATACATGAAATATGTATATATAAGTACATGTGTATCTGATACATATAAAGGATATTGTGACTAGTAGAATTAAGCTGCCAGCAATAAAGTAAAAAGAAAAGATTTGTAAGTATCCATAATTATATGCTTAACTGAGATAAATTGATCACACATTGGTTTGGTATAATTCAAAATATATACAAGAGAAATAAACATGAATTTATCTATGATCATTACTGGTATCATAACTTCTAAGTTAGTCTCACCTGTATTGGATAAGATTAGCAGAATATAATTGCTACTCTATATTTGAAAGTGTTATGCTATCATTCATTGATCTAGCCTCTCTCTACATAGAGAATGTATCCTATTAGAATGCAATAAAAACATAAAATTTTTATACACTCAGTTCTGCATCTTATCTGATATTTAATCCATATATTGACCATAATAAAAATTATTCCAATAATATTTATGAGCAATAGAAATATGTTATTGAATATAGTCATTCATATTCTACCTATATGAAAATACAACTTACTCAAGTAATGCCAAAATCTTATCCCAGAATTTAATTAAAAATCCAGGATTACATTTTACACATTAGCTATGTGTATTTATGATGGACCTCTGGGGATAGTTATTCATATTCTATGAATTAGAATGTTTCTTCTGTTCTCCCTTCCAAACCACTCAAAATGTACAAGTGAAACAATGTTCAGATAGATGCATTGGATTTGGAAATTCAAAAAAGGAGAAATGAATAGCACATTCATAATAGTCATTGGCCCCAAAGTTGACAGGTTTACTCCAAGAACATATTTATACATTCCTTACTCAAAAGTTAAGGACTGAATTTGGCTCCTGTGTATTGGATTGTTATTGGAGATGAGTCTCAGATTCTGTCCTCTGAATCATTTGCCCTTTTCTATAATAGCTGTCTGCATTCTGATGAGTAATAATTAGTATAGATTTGTTTCAAAACTTGAAACAATTGGGGCATTTCCTGTCACTGATAGTACAATATCTCTAAATAATCAATGAAATAATAAAATAATAACGGAAAACTTCACGAATCTTGAAAGAGACACAGATATATATGTCAAAGAAGGCCCTAAAACTGTTAAAAAATAATTGACCACAAAAGGTCTTCTTTTATATATATTATAGTCAAACTTCAAAAGTATAAAACAAAAGATTCTGAAAACAACAAGAAAAATCATCAGGTTATATATAAAAGAACCATCATAGGCTGAACAAGGACAGCATAACAATGCTAAAGTGGACATGTGAAATTCCAAAAGGATTCAACCCTACGTAAAATCTGCAGGCAACTGGAGAATGCTGACAGTGGGGAAAACAGTCTTCCCCAGAGAAGAGCATACCAATTGGTTATCCAACATCAATGAACAACCTTGAAAAGATTCATGCAAGTAGCATTATATAGACTGAGAAGTTTATATTTAGCAATATATATTATATACATATATATGAAACAACAGTTGATGAAAGAGAGGCCATAAATTTAAAAGAGAGCAAAGTAGGTATTTGTGAGGGTTTGGAAAGATTAAAGCAAAAGCAGAAATGGTATAATTATATTATAAACTCAAAAATACAATAAATAATAAAAATAATCATCACTAAAGAGAGAAACTGTTAACTTTTTATTAAATCTTACAACATAAAAGAGAGTAAGATGAAAAAAAATATTTAAACTATAAACTAAATTGATATGCAAGATGCTTTTCCACTTGTGGCATATGATCCAGTAGATGTAATGACACTTTCTAGCAGATAAGGATGGTGTTTGTAGACTTTGGCAAGCACAGCACAGGCCTTTAATCATTTTTAATAAGGTTTGATGGTGAAAGTCACAAAATAATCTCACACTTGGTGTAGGAGGTTCTTCTGTCTATGTGTTGCTTTCATTGGTTGGTGTAGGAGGTCCTTCTGTATTTGTGTTGCTTTCATTGGTTGAATAAAGAAACCGCATTGGCCTTTTGATAGGGCAGAATTTAGATAAGTGGAGAAAAAAGAACTGAATGCTGGGAGAAGGAAGGCAGGCAGGGAGAGCCACCATGAAGCTGCCAGGTCAGACATTCTGAATCTTTCCCAGTAAGCCACGACCTTGTGGTAAACACAGATTAATAGAAATGGGTTAGATCAAGATGTGAGAGTTGGCCAAGAAGAGGCTAGAGATAATGAGCCAGGCAGTGATTTAATTAATACAATTTCTGTGTGATTATTTCAGGTGTATTTCGGGTGTAAGCTAGCCAGGACGACAAGCAGCCTGCTCCTCCTGTAACAAATGGCACTCCAACATAGTAAACTAACTCCATGTAAAATCTGAGAGAGCTTCCAAAAGAATACAGAGTTTAACAGAGCTTTTTGCTAATTGCTGGTGGCTTGCCACGGCTGCTTTAAGAGAGATTTTCCTGATATAGCTGTAGCAAAAAAAAAAAAAAAAAAGTTGCACAGTTTTAAAACGTTGGCTTTCTGGGCTGTGCTCCAAGCATGACTTCTGTCTCTTGTGAGAGACAGCATTTAGAGGGGGTTTATGAGTAAAGTGCTATGGTGTGCCTGAAAGGGGGGCATTGTGTGCCATGGCTCAGAGGCACAAGTGACTCAGAGGCACAAGCGGCTCTGCCATGTTGGACTGGGTGGGGCAAGCAGGCAGTACCTGTATTTGACCTGGGATTGTCGCAGCTTAGATTCTTAAGAGCTTAGCATTTTAAAAGCTCTTTTGGACAGTAAAGAATTACAGATTCACAATAGGACAGATTCAGACATAAATGACCTCTAAATGGATCACTGTGTTCAATAAATGTACATAGGCTTGAGAGAGAAAAGATAAAGAGTATAGAGAGTCATAAAATAAAGTTAATGCTTTAAAAAAAAGGTAAAGTCTTTAATGAGACAGAGTACAGATAGTCATAGATTAAAAAAAATAAGTCACAGAAAAATGGAAAATTCATAGAGAGTCTGGATTCTGTATATGACTGTATTTTCTTTAAATTTTTTGACTGTGAAGGAGCTAAGTGCAGAGAGACATTTCATTGTGTTGGCTCCTAAGCTAAACCAGCATGTATATTATAAAGATATTATGACTTCAGAATTTGGGTCTAAAGATATGATGCTTTGGAAAAGAGGTTCTTCTTTTGTTTTCACAGAGGATGAGACCCTGTGGATTCCTTCTAGACCAATATGGTATGATAGACCATGACCTCCTGAAAGGTTGCCAAAAACTTACTTTGCTCAACTGCCAACTGAGATGAACCTAGCATACAGAATACACCATGAAATACCTGATTAACAGTGACCCGATACAGCATAAAGCAGTTTGGAGAGAAAAAAACTACACCCACATTCCCAAATATTGTTTATAAATGTTCTTTTACATTGAAAGGGGGATATGATATAGAGATGAATAATTTGCATTGGTATAAATCTTGGTTTATTGATATAAATTTAAGGTAAATCTTGTTATATATATATATATGTATTTCTGCTTTTGATTAAGGTATTGTGATTGTGTAGTTCATTTTAAAATATAATGTATAATTAGGAAATATAGGTTGTTAATGGATAATCATTGATAATAGTCAAGCTTGTAGTCATGTTAGTCAAATTTTCTAGATATATACAGATATATTTCAGTTAGATAGGCATTCTTCATATCTTTCAAAGACTACAGAATATGGCATTTAAAATGTTTTAATAACTTAGGGCTTTTCATGACAATGAGACATGTCTGCTTCTGGCAGCACCAGCTACTTCAAGAGGAAGAGGGACATAGAAGAGGCCCCTTATGGAGTTTAATAGCCATTTGGGCAAGAAACTGTTCTTGCCTGGACTGATGCAAAAACTGGACATGCAGTACCCACAGACTGCTAAACTTGCCTAAAGGTGAGATGGTCCTTCAGGGTTCCTGTTTCTTGAAAGAGTCTGTGAGACATTCTGCAGGACACAGAGAAAAGTGACTGAACTGTCTTTAAATTTTCCTGCTTCATGGAAATGCCTGCTGGATACTATGGGCCCTATAGACTGAAGATGGATGCCCCAACGGTACAGAAGAACTTTGTGTGACTATCCAGGAAGCACAATGTCTCTGTCATTTCTAGAGTTTTGGAAGTTGTTTATAATGCACTTCCTGTTTACTTAAGTAATATTATCTCCTTCTGGAGTCTTCGATGGAATTGAAGAATTTATAGATATACTTTTCCTTAGTTATGATAAAAGATAAAGTAGATATAAATTTTGTAACTGTAATTCTTGCTTGATAACTGTTTTGTTATATGTAATTTTACTATGTTAAAGTTAAAGCCTTCCTTTTTGTTTAAAAAGAAAAAGTGGAAATGGTGTAGGAGGTTCTTCTGTCTATGTGTTTCTTTCATTGGTTGAATAAAGAAAGTGCCTTGGCCTTTTGACAGGGTAGCACTTAGGTAGGTGGAGTAGACAGAACTGAATTCTGGGAGGAAGAAAGCAGAGAGAGAGAACCGCCATGGAGCTGCCAGAGTCAGACATACTGAATCTTTCCCAGTAAGCCATGACCTCGTGGTAAACACAGATTATTAGAAATAGGTTAAATCAAGATATGAGAGTTAGCCAATAAGAGGCTAGAGATAACAGGCCAGGCAGTGAATTAATGAATACAATTTCTGTGTGATTATTTCAGGTGTAATTCAGGTGTAAGCTAGCCGATATGACAAGCAGACCGCTCCTCTTGTAAAAAACACTAGTTTAGAATTATGAATAATAAATGGTTATTTTTTAGGGAAAACAGATCACTGTCCTAGATAGCAGTCCTCTGCACAAATGGGGAAGAGGAGCAGAGTCTAGCTGCTGGAAGTAAGAGCTGGAAGCAAAAGTGTGAGTGCAGACTTTACAGCAGCATGTACAGTATAAGAGACCACACCGAAATAGGCTGGTATCTTAAAAGCTACTGGCTGAATGAGCAGAATGTGCTCCCACAGCATCTCCCCCATTTTGTTTAAATAGGAGAGTTCCAAACCCAATACAAAACTATATACACTAGGAACACATATCAACTATACGATTAGAATTATAACAAGCATAAAAAATATTAAGCAAAGAACATATACTAAATGTTTTAATATACATTTTGTCCTAAGGAGTTTAAGTCTTGTATTGGAATGGCTTGGCTAGATCATAAGAGAGTGGTAACTATGACTATGTAATCTTCAACCCTATCAAAGGCCTGAGAAGGGAGATAATATTCCTTGAGAAGACTAGAAGTACAATCAAGCAGCTTCCAAAGTGAGCAATGTACGATGGAGACAATTAGCTACCTGAGCAATCACTCAAGGTCTCATTTGCAACACTGAAGCAACCAACTCTGACTAAGGCCTAACATAACTGACAGAGCATTTTTAAAGGCAGGAAACTTTTTAGAACCATCTTACCCTGTCTTGGCAAGATTTGACTGTCTTTTTCCTTGTGTCCTGCTTATCCATTTCCGGATACCATGTATTTTGTCAGTGCTTGAGGTATGGGCAGTTCCTTGTCCAAATGCCAATTCTGCCAAGAAGAAAACAAACTCCAAGTGGAGTGTCTTTGGTGCTCAACATTCTCTCAGCACTACATTGGTGCTGTCAGGAGCAATCATGTCTCATGTCAACAGAATCATAAATTATTTAGATGTCATGTTATACAGATCCTTGAAGTGGTTGAAGATTACTTATCTAGACAGAATGCAATCTCTGTGTATCTAAAGAACCTAATTGATCTGACTGTATGTACAACAAATGTGAACAACTATTGACATATAATATTTAATATCTGTATAACTTAAAAACTAAAACTTCTTGTCAGAGTATTAAATAATCTGTAAACTAATGTGCAACAAATGAGAACAATGACCTCAAAATGTAAACAGTGTATAAATATCTTGATCAGAGGTAGGAGTAATAAATAATGCAATATGAAAATATATTCTAAAAGTTGTATCAATATAAAAAATGTCCTAAACAGAGGTAGAAGCATGCATATATGCAATATGACAGAATAACTTTGCATAGGTGTACAAGTATTGGAAACAGAAATAACAAATATAATTTGAATTTGTATCAATATACAAAAACTATACCAATGTAAATTATAGCTCACAAGTATTCACTCTATTACCCACTATTATTATCCCCCCTTTATTAGAACAAACATAGGTTCCACCCCAACCCTCTATCTAATACAGGCAATAATCAACAACCCCTAAATGGTATTCCCAACCCTGAGGACAAATTTTTTTGGGGATGGGGGTGTCATCCTCTAGAACTGCTTTCTGCTGTCATGGGGGTGATGTTTTTTAAAATTGGATCCTGCAAAAGTAAAGTGATGGTTAAGTCTCAAAAATCCTGTATAGTATAGTTGCAAATGATTTTTGAGCAGTTGATAGGGTTTTTTCCAAAGCTCTTGTTTGGAGTTCTGGCCAGAACGTCATGAGAAGGTGCACCATTTTAGCAGATGGTACCTAAAATACAGTCTTATAGTAGTGCTGGTAGTATCACAGTATCATCTCAACCAGGTGGAGTTGTTGCTGTAGGGCTGCATCCTCTTCCTACAGTCCCCAAAGATTACCAGAACCCTAGAAAACTACAACCACATTCCCAAAAACTGGATTATAGATATTTGTCTTTGTTCAGAGTATTGGTTATGAGTTGTAAAGGATAATGGTCAGGAAAAAAGCTAAACAAAGGAGATTAGATTCAGAGTTCTTGTTTTGAAAAGAATGAATGGGGAAGTGCTGTGGATAATGGTCTTGTACACTATAAAGATTTGTCACTTGTATTAGTTTAATAAAATGCTGATTGGTCAGTAGCCAGGTGGTGTGACTAAACTAATAGAAGTCTGGGAATTCAGAGACACAATCCAAGCAGAGGAAGCAAGATGAGAATGTCTCACTGAGAAAAGGTACCAAGCCTTGTGACTAAACATAGATAAGAATTATGGGTTAATTTAAATTATAAGAACTAGTTAGTAATAAGCCTGAACAATAAGACAAACAATTTGTAATTGATATAAGCCTCTGTGTGCTTATTTGGGACTGAAGTCTGTGGGACCAGGACAGAAACTTTCATCTACATATTACGATCACCTGAAGGCAAACATATGATCCTTGAGTGATAGCACTTAGCCAACTGGTAAGCATTAGTGGTAATTGATCACTAACAATGTGCCACCTATTCATTATTTAGTCTGAATTGTACATTGCATACTGGATATTATCTGCTCTATACAGTCAACAAGTTGAAATGCAAAACTGTAGTCCATTATCAAGCAGAAATGAAGTATTAAGGCCAAGATTAAGCCCAAGAAGATCTGGAAGACAGAAGTAAATTATTTAAAGAAGCTGTCCAAATGCCTGCCAAGCCTACTTCTGCCACAATACCTTATATCTGCATGGATACTTTTATTATTTTATGGGATGTTCTCTATGATAGGCTGATGGAAGAACAACTTGACTGAGGTCAGGACATTGTGTGTGTGTGTGTGTGTGTGTAAATATTTTATCATATTATATGGAATCTAAATTGATAATTTAGACAGTTTAGATAATAGGGGATACAGTGTCCAAAGTAGACACCTTATGGTCTCCAGTGCTAGGAATGGGTTACAATGTGCTTAATCATTGCTCAAAGGGATCCCACAAACCTCACTCAAAAATCACAGGGTAATGTTAGCATGAGCTTCTTAAATTGCATCAACATTACCACCTAGGTAGCAAGATACTGGAGAATTATGCCCTGATTTCTAGAATGCTGTATATGCTCAGGATCAAAATCAAATCTATAGTATTGTTTCTCCTATACTCTCTTTTTGTGAGTTCAATATTAAAGGATAAAAGAGGACTTGTACCAATCATCATAGCCCCTGTGACTTTTTTTATGCTGCCCCAAAAGTCTTGGTTTAACAGGTAAAATGAACTAGAATCTAAGCCTTCACCAGGCCATTCTCAGCCTCCTGATTCTCTTGAATCAACAGTCTAAGAAAAGACTTACAATGTTAGTATTGGAGAATTATCTAGACTATGAGTGTCAAATTGTCAAATATCAGATTATTAAAGTTGATGGGAAACTATAACAACTAAATCCAGACAGAATAATAAATGGTGGCCAGACACATTAGAAATGAAAGTGTTGGTCATATCTCAAGGTCAAATGCCAATACACACAAACATACACATGAGAGAGAGAGACTTACAATACACACAAAATTAAGTACAAATTTGATTGATAAAATAGATAATTAAGGGGAAATGGTTGATATTCTAGAAGTATAAGTTTTCACAAGGATTTGTGAAGTATAAAAACCTAAGAAATTCATCACTATCAGAAAAACTTTAAACAAAATACTTTTCAGAGTTTCCATAGAATCAAAAGTATAACTACTACCATTAAAACGTGGGAAAACACAAGTATATCAGTAGAGTAGATATACAAAAGAGAGAAAATAAGTGTATCTTCTTTATACAGAAAAAAGTGTTTTTTTAATAATGTTTAAGAAGTGAACTGACTCCAAAAATGTATCCTCTGACTTCCACATGCAATGTATGGTGACTAGGTGCATATGCACACAACACAAACACATAATAAAGAGACAGACAGACAGACAGACAGACAGATAAAAAAGTTGTGATCAAAAATAAAATTATATCTTAAGAGAATATATTGCTTACATGAAACTCATTTCAGTCAGGTGTATATGTGCATAATCACAAAACTTGGTAAGCAGAAGCCAGAGGATAAGGATTTCAAAGTCAGTATTAGATCCACAGTAGTTAGAGGCCAGCCTTCTAATTTCTGATTATTAATGTGGATTCTCATTTTCTTTCCTCTGTTTAGTTTGACTAAGAGACTGTCAGTTTTGCTTATTTTCTCAAAAAAAAACCCTGCTCATTTATTCATGGAATTTTCATTTTGTTTTCCTTGTTTCTATTTTATTAATTTTGTACTGACTTTTATTATAACTTTGCTGTTGAGTGGGTTTGGATATGGGTTATTTTCATTGTTCCAGATTATTGAATTAGATCATAAAGTCACTAATTTATTTTTTTCATATTCTTTTATTATTTTTCATTCAAAAAAATTACATTTCCTTCCCTTCTCCCATTCCCCTCCCGCCCCCTCCACCCCTCCTCCCTCCCCTGCTTCCTTAAAAGAGGGCATGGTACCCAGCCCAGTGGGAAGTCCAAGGCTCTCCCCGCTTCATCCTGGCACAGGAAGGTGTGCATTCAGATAGACTAGGTTCCCAAAAAGATAATACATGCAGAAGAGATAGGTCCTAGTGCCATTATTGATGGCTTCTCAGTCTGCCCCCATTGGCAGCCACAACAAAGAGTCTGGTTTGATCACATGCTCGTTCAGTCCCAGTCCAGCTGGATTTGGTGAGCTCCCATTAGATCAGGCACACTGTCTCAGTGGGTGGTTCAGCCCCTCATGGTCCTAACTTCCTTGCTCATCTTCTCCCACCTTCTGCTCTTCGACTGGACCTTGAGCTCAGTCCATTGCTCTGAAGTGAATGTGGGACCCTGTCTCTATCTCCATCCATCGCACAAAATTTCTATGGTGATGATCAAGATATTCATCAATGTGACTATGGGACAAGGCTAGTTCAGGCACCCTCTCCTCTGCTGCCCAAGTACCTAGCTGGGGACATCCCTGTGGACACCTGGGATCTCCTCTAGAGCCAAGTATCTTGCCAGTCCTAAAATGATTCCCTTAATATAGATATCTTATTCCCTTCCCCAATATCCACCTTTCCTCCATCTCCACCCTCCCACTCCCCTAAGCTCTACGTAGTCCTTCCCTTCACACTTCTCTTTCTCCCTCTCCCCTTCCTCCACCCCACTACCCCACATCTATTCCCGCCCCCATGCTTCCAACTTTTGCCTGGCAATCTTGTTTGCTTCCAATTTCCAGGAGGATCTATATATATGTTTTTCTTTGGGTTCACCTTGCTATTTGGCTTCTCTAGGCTTGTGAGCTATAAGCTTAGTGTCTTTTGTTTTATGGCTAGGGTCCATTAATGAGTGACTACATACCATAATCATCTTTTTGGGTTTGGGTTACCTCACTCAGGATAGTGTTTTCTATTTCCATCCATTTGCATGCAAAATTCAAGATGTTATTTTTTTTTTTACCACTGAGTAGTATTCTAATGTGTCTATATTCCACACCTTCATGATTCATTCTTCCATTGAGGGGCTCCTGGATTGTTTACAGGTTCTGGCTATTACAAATAATGCTGCTATGAACGTAGTTGCACAAATACTTTTGTAGTATGATTGGGCATCTCTTGGATATATTCCCAAAAGTGGTATTGCTGGATCCTGAGGAAGGTTGATTGCCAATTTACTGAGAAACAGCCACACTGATTTCCAAAGAAGTTGCACAAGTTTTCATTCCCACCAGCAATGGATGAGTGTTCCCCTTACTACACATCCTCTCCAGCATAGGCAATCGTTGGTGTTTTTGATTATAGCCATTCTGACAGGTGTAAGATGGTATCTCAAAGTTGTTTTGATTTCAATTTCCCTGATCGCTAAGGAAGTTGAACATGACCTTAGGTATCTTTTGGCCATTCGAACTTCTTCTGTTGAGAATTCTCTGTTCAGATCATTACCCCATTTTTCAATTGGGGTATTTAGAATTTTAATGTCTAGTTTCTTGAGTTCTTTGTATATTTTGGAGATCAGACCTTTGTCCAATGTGGGGTTAGTGAAGATCTTCTCCCATTCAGTAGGATGCCTTTTTGTCTTAATGACTGTATCTTTTGCTTTACAGAAACTTCTCAGATTTAGGAAGTCCCATTTGTTCATTGTTGCTCTTACTGTCTGTGCCACTGGGGTTTTACACAGGAAGTAGTCTCCTGTGCCCATGTTTTGTAGGCTACTTCCCACTTTCTCTTCTATCAGGTTCAGTGTGGTTGGATTTATATTGCAGTCTTTAATCCATTTGGAACTGAGTTTTGTGCATGGTGATAGATAAGGGTCTAATTTCATTCTCCTACAGGTTGACATCCAGTTATGCCAGCACCATTTGTTAAAAATGCTTTCATTCTTCCATTGTATAATTTTAGCCTCTTTGTCAAATATAAGGTGTTCATCGGTTTGTGGATTAATATCCGGGTCTTTGATTCGATTCCATTGGTCAACATCTGTTTTTATGCCAATACCAAGCTGTTTTCATTACTGTAGCTCTGTAATAGAATTTGAAGTCAGGGATGGTAATGCCTCCAGAAGTTCCTTTATTGTATAGGATTGTTTTGGATATCCTGGGCTTTTTGTTTTTCCATATAAACTTAGTTATTGTTCTCTCAAGGTCTATGAAGAATTTTGTTCGGATTTTGATGGGGATTGCATTGAATCTATAGATTGCCTTTGGTAGAATTGCAATTTTTACTATATTGATCCTACCAATCCAGAAGCATGGGAGATCCTTCCATTTTCTGGTATTCTCTTCAATTTCTTTCTTCAAGGTCTTAAAGTTCTTGTCAAATAGATCTTTTACTTCCTTGGTTAGTGCTACCCCAAGATACTTTATGCTATTTATGGCTATCGTGAAAGGTGATGTTTCTCTGATTTCCCTCTCTGTTTCTTTATCCTTTGTGTATAGGAGGGCTACTGATTTTTTTTGAGTTGATCTTGTATCCTGCCACATCACTGAAGGTATTTATCAGCTGTAGAAGTTCTTTAGTATAGTTTTTGGGGTCATTTATGTACACTGTCATATCATCTGCAAATAACAAAAGTTTAACTTCTTCCTTTCCTATATGAATCCCCATGATCTCCTTATTTTGTTGTATAGCTATTGCTAGGACATCAAGCACTATATTAAAGAGATATGGGGAGAGTGGACAGCCCTGTCTTGTTCCTGCTTTTAGTGGAATCACTTTGAGTTTCTGTCCGTTTAATTTGATGTTAGTTGTTGGCTTGCTATATATTGCTTTTATTATATTTAGATATGATTCTTGTATCCCTAATCTTTCCAAGACCTTTATCAGAAAGGGGTGTTGAATTTTGTCAAATGCTTTCTCAGCATCTAATGAAATGATCATATGGTTTTTCCTTTCAGTTTATTTACATGATTTTCATATGTTGAACCAGCCCTGCATCTCTGGGATTATGCCTACTTGATCAAAATGGATGATTTTTTTAATGTGTTCTTAGATTCAGTTTGCCAGTATTTTATTGAGGATTTTTTGCATCAATGTTCATAAGTGAGATTGGTCTATAATTCATTTCCTTGGTTGCGTCTTTTTGTGGTTTTTGTATCAGGGTAATTGTAGCTTCATAAAAAGATTTTGACAATGACCCTTGTGTTTCTATTATGTGAAACACATTAAGGAGTATAGGTACTTGCTCTTCTTGGAAGTTCTGGTAGAATTCTGCATTAAAACCATCTGGTCCTGGGCTTTTTTAGGTTGGGAGGTTTTTGATGACAGCTTCTATTTCCTTGCAACTTATAGGTCTATTTGAATTGTTCACCTGGTCTTGATTTAATTTCAGGATATGGTATTTATCTAAAACTTTGTCCATTTCTTGTACATTTTCCACTTTTGTGGCATACAGGATTTTGTAGTAAGACCTAATGATTCTTTGAATTTCCTCAGGGTCTGTTGTTATGTCCCCCTTTTCATTTCTGATCATGTTAATTTGAGTGTTCTCTCTCTCTGCCTTTTCATTAGTTTGGAAAAGGTTTGTCGATCTTGTTGATTTTCTCAAGGAATCAGCTCTTCGTTTCATTGATTCTTTGGATTGTTTTCTGTGTCTCTATTTTGTTGATTTCAGCCATCATTTTGATTATTTCCAGTCTTCTACTCCTCGTGGGTAAGTCTGCTTCTTTTTTTTTCTAGATCTTTCAGGTGTTCTGTTAAGTCACTAATATGTGCATTCTCTGTTTTCTTTATGTGGGCACTTAGTGTTATGAACTTTCCTCTTAGCATGGCTTTCATAGTGTCCCATAGGTTTGGGTATGTTGTGTCTTTATTTTCGTTGAATTCAAGGAAGACTTTAATTTCTTTCTTTAAAGAAAGAATTTAATTAATTTCTTCCTTGACCCAGGAGTGGTTCAGTAGTTAATTGTCCAGTTTCCATGAGTTTTTATGCTTTTTGAGGGTGGAATTGTTGTTAAATTCTAACTTTACTCCGATAAGACACAGGTGGTTATTCCAACTTATTTGTATCTCTGGATGTTTGCTTTGTTACCGAGTATGTGATCAATTTTTGAGAAGGTTCCATGAGATGCTGAGAAGAATGTATATTCTTTCCTGTTTGGGTGGAATGTTCTATAGATGTCTATTAAGTCCATTTGATTCATTACATCTGTTAGTTCTCTTATTTCTCTGTTAAGTTTCTGTCTGGTTGACCTATCCATTGGTGAGAGAGGAGTGTTGAAATCTCCTACTATTAGTGTGTGGGGTTTGATGTGTGCTTTGAGTCCTAGTAATGTTTCTTTTACATATGTGGGTGCCTTTATATTCAGGATTGAGACTTCATTGTGATGAATTTTTCCTGTTATGAGTATGAAGTGTCTATCTCCATCTCTTCTGATTGATTTTAGTTTGACGTTGATTTTGTTAGATATTAGTATAACCACACCTGCTCATTTTTTATGGCCGTTTGATTGAAAAACTTTTTCTCAACCCTTTACTCTTAGATAATGTCTGTCATTGTGGTTGAAGTGTGTTTCTTGAAAACAGCAGAATGTTGGATCCTGTTTTTGCATCCATTCTCTTAACCTGTGCCTTTTTATAGGTGAGTTGAGTCCATTGATATTAAGTGATAATAATGACCAGTGGTTGTTATCTCCAGTTATTTTCTTTTTGGTGGTAGGGTTTGTGTGTTTCTTCCTTCTTTGAGTTGAGCTGGTGGTTGGTTGTTTGATGTCTGTGTTATTATGGGTTTTGTTTGCTTCCTTTAGTTGTGGTTTAGCTTCTAGTCCTTTCTGTAAGGCTGGGTTTGTGTCTATATATTGCTTAAATTTGTTTTTATCCTGGAATATCTTGTTTTCTCCATCGATGGTGAAAGAAATCTTTGCTGGGTATAGTAGTCTGGGCTTGCATCTATGGTCTCTTAGTTTCTGCAGCACATCTGTCCAAGACCTTCTGGCTTCCATGGTTTCTATTGAGAAGTCAGGTGTAATTCTGATAGGTTTATATTTATATGTTATTTGACCTTTTTCCTTTGTAGTTCTCAGTATTCTTTCTTTATTCTGTGTGTTTTGTGTTTGTATTATTATATGGCAAGGGGATTTTTTTTTTATACAGCCTATTTGGTGTTCTTTAACCTTCTTGTACCTTCATACTACTATCTTTCTTTAGGTTGGGAAAGTTTTCTTCTATAATTTTGTTGAATATATTTTCTGGGCCTTTGAGCTGTACTTTTTCTCCTTCTTCTACCCCTATTATTCTTAGGTTTGCTCTTTTCATCGTGTTTCAGATTTCCTGGATGTTTTGTGTTAAGAATTTGTTGGATTTGCTGTTTTCTTTGATCAATGAGTTTATTTTCTCTATAGTATCTTCAGCATCTGAGATTCTTTGTTCTTTCTCTTGTATTCTGTTGGTTATACTTATCTCTGTAGTTCCTGTTATTTACCCATTTTTTCCAAATCCAGCCATCCTTTTGCTTATGTTTTCTTTATTACCTCCATTTCGGTTTTCAAGTTTTGAACTGTTTCCTTTACCAGTTTGACTGCTTTTTCTTGGTTTTCTTCAGTATCTTTGAGGGATTTAGTAATTTCTTCTAACTTTTTGTTTGTCTTCTCTTCTACTTCTTTAAGGGAATTTTTCACTTCCTGTTTAAGGGTCTCCATCATTTTCATAAGGTTACATTTAAAGTCGATTTCTTCTATTTCTTCTGGATTAGGGTGTTCTAGTCTTTCTGTTGTGTGTTCACTGGATTCTGTTGTTATCATTTTGGTTTTCAGGATGTTGAAGGAATTCTTCCATTGGTGCCTGCCCATCTCTTCCTTCAAATGAGGCCAGCACTGTCTTAGCATCTTGGTCCAATCTTTGCTGTGGCTGACTGTGCACTTGGGAGTTTTTCTTCATCTGCCCTCTCTTAGGTCCCCTAACCACTGGAGCAGGCTCTCAGATCCCTTCTGTCCTGAAGCAGGCTGTCCTGGGGGATCCAAGAACCCCACAGATGAAAAGGTGTGTTTGGGGGCATGGTTGAATGGGTAAAGAAAGCCAGCAGCCAGGAATACACCCCACTGGATGTCCAGAAAAGCTAGAGAATTGGAGGGGGCCTGGACTCAATTCCCCGGGACCATCGAGCCGTGTGACCACCTGCTCACTACTTTGGATCCCCTCAGCACAAGAGCAGGGCCTCTTGACTGTCTCCAAGGACCTCACCGACAAAAAGGCAGGCTTGGGGAGCAGGATGGTATTGTACAAAGAAGCCCCAGCAGCAGAACCACTCACCACTGGCTTCCCAGACCCCTCAGCCCTTTAGCAGGCTGAGTTGGGGGATCCAAGGACCCCGTAGATTAAAAGGAGTGCTTGGGGGCAGGGTGGAATGGGGTAAAGAAAGCCAGCAGCCAGGAACACATCCAGCTGGATGGCCAGAAAAGCTTAGAGAATTGGAGGGGGCCTGGACTCAGTTCCCTGGGACCATCTGGCTGCGTGGCCAGTCACTCACCACTTTGGATCCCCTCAGCTCCTACTGCCATTAAAAGACATCACACACCTTAGTTGCAGAACACAGAAAAAAAATGGTGGAACTTTCTCTCTAGTACCTAGCATTGTTTAGACAGCTGCAGAAAAAAAAATGCAACAGTGGTCTTGTGTGAAGTCTACACTGTGAATATTTAAGGAGTTAGTCCCTAGTAAGGGGAGTTCATATGCTATACTGTAGGCCCATAGCTGGGAAGGACATGGACACCAGGGTTGAATTTACTACTTTTGTTTCACTAAATAGAAATGTTGTCAAATTTCCTGTTAAATATAGATGATAGCTGTTATCAGTCTTAATCAAAGGATATTTTCTCTTTAGTAAATGGCATTTAGTGAAGAAACTCAAGAATGATCAAAGTACTGATAAGAAATGAATGTTGAATACTCAGCTGTAAATGGAACTTCTGTATCACCTTCTCTAAGGCTCAGAGAACTGTGTAGAATAGTGGACAAAAGTAACATAAAAATTAAACAATATAAAGAAGGCCATAGAATGTTGTCTTATGGGAATGGCATGGCAAAAGCACTTATGAACTCATATCTTCAGCTCTCTGCATATGGTCTGCATAGAACTAAGCCAGTAAATATTCAGTCATAGACAAGGGAGGAGCTCATGGGACATTACCTTGGCAAGGAAGTTAATGACAATGGAGATCTGCTGTCTTCATTTATGTAGCCACTTTATGAGTCGTTCATACTAAAGTGGATAGTTTTACAACAATGTCCAATGAGGGGCCCTAGATTTTAGGCAGAGACTGTTTTCTCATTTCTCAGATGCCCAAAACTGAAATAATCACACAGAAACTATATTATTTACAACACTGTTTGGCCATTAGCTTAAGCGTCTTTCTAGCTAGCTTTTATATTGTAACTTAACCCATTTCTATTATTCTGTGTATCACCACGTGGCTGTGGCTTACCAGCAAGGGCTTACCAGCATGTCTGTCTCCTGTGGCAGCTACATGGCATCTTGCTCATTCTACCTAGTTTCTCTCAGCATTCAGTTTAGTTTTTCTGCTTAGCTCTATTCTTCTAGTCACTGACCAAAACAGCTTTAATCATTAACCAATAGAAGCAACACATATACAGAAGGACTTCCCACACCACTGGATAAACCAATTTTGTCACAAAGCAAAAAAAAAAAATTAAAGTAAAATTACCTCCCCGAAAGCAAAAAGCTATAGAAAAGGGGACTTGGTGGGAGCAGGGGTGAAGAGTTGCTTAAGGTGTGAGAGAGCAAAGTAAGATTAAAGAGATGAGTGTGAGAAGTATATGTTATATACATATCTGAAATTGCTATAGAATAAATTAATGGTAAGATAAAAATAAAAAGATAAAATTTCAATGATGATGAAATCATAAGTATTGATAAAGCTGTCTGCATTTATGACTGACAGAAACTTTATATTAGAGATTCATAAATGGTAAATATGTATTTTTTATCTAAGTTAATACACACTATAATATTGTTTCTATATTTTCGGAATCTATGATCTACAGATGCAAAACTCAACTTGTGCCACACTCTTTATTATTTATTTCTTAGCTTAGATATTGTTTAATGGATATATATAAACATAAAAGTTGTACATATTTATGAGAAAACATTCAATTGATACAATTCATGCACTATGTAATGTTTAAATGTGAGTAAATAGTTCTATCTCCTCAAATGTTCATCATCTCTCATGATATAAATTTCACAAACTTCTCTTCCATTTTGTTCAAATATATAGTAGTAGATTATTATTGTTTATAGTCACCCAACTTTTCAGTTCACATCAAAACTTCTTTTTTAATTTATTTAAATTTAAATTTCTTATTTTTTAGAATAGAATACACAAGTGTTACATTTACATCATTTCTACCACCACCCCTCTCTCCCTACAACTCCTTTTTTGCTCTCAACTCCCTCCTAAATTCACAATCTCTTCTTCTTTCTTATTGATACATTCACAAATATACACACAGTGTTCTGAATTCATTTATTGTTGCTTATATGTATATGTAATATAAGAATGAACACTTGGACCTGTGTATATATATAAGAGGGTTAATCTTCCAAAAAGACTGATTCTCCCTCTATCATCAGCCATTGACTGTATCTCTTCTTCCAAGGATGGGTCCTTGTGAGACTTCTTAGAAACATTTTGGTACGCCAACTGCTTTTGTCTTTATGTGGGTCTCATTTAGACAACAATATTGTTTAAATTTTATGATTACAGCTCTACTGTAATGCTAGAAAACAGTATTCCAATTCTCTGACTTGTACAACCTTTCCATGCCCACTTCTAAGATTTTCTCTGATCTTTAGGGATAAGGTGGTATTGTATATGTATAGAGTGAGGTAAGGATCCCAAGGCTAGTTGTTTTCTGCATTTTGGCCACTTGTAAATTTCTCTCTACTCTAAAAAGATATTTCTTTAATGAGGGGTACAAGTTATGATTATCTGTGGGTATAAATATAAGTATTTAAAATACAGTTAAAAATTACAAAAGTAGTAGTAATGGGTCCATGACCTCATCATACATAGTAGACTGGACTTTTGTTACCAGAGATGGACTTCCTCCTATTAAATACCTCTTAAGCCCAATTAGACAGCTGATGACTACTGCCTCTAATTGTACTATTGGAGTTGTCTTGGTAGGTTGTTCATTGCTGTGGTCCATAGATTTCATGACTGGGCAGGACTATTGATGCTGTCAATTCTTTCTTTTATTGGTAGTTTGTATAGCACTTTTGGATTCTGTGTGAGCTAGTCATCAGAGAGGAAGCCTCCTGGTCAATAACAGATGGTTCCTTCAAGACATGTGTCCAAAATATGTGGTGCCTTCAGCAATAGGGATTTACCATTGAACTTTATACCAGAACTTATGACTTCTATTTAATTATAACTAGAGCCTATTGATCACTTTTACATTTATCTCACTGCTACTCAATCATTGAATAATCATGAAGTAAATGATGACAAGACTGTGTAGCCAGTTGATACAGTAGTATTGACTAAGCTATCATCTATGTGCTTTCTATAATACTACACTCACTGGAAAAAAATAGAAGACAAAAACATGCACTGCCTCCTCTTGAAATCTGTCTTTAGTATTTTTGAGCCTGGTCTATAAAGATGAAAAAATAGATTAAGTCAATATATATTTTGGCATATTTTTTCTGATTTGTGGATTCTAGATACACAACACATATATGAAAAAAGAAGGAAGACTAAAATAAATAAAGAGATACAAGAAAGAGAGAGCAAAGGGGAGTCAAAAGGGGGATTTGATATGCAAATGAGGTCAAAGTATATAACACACTTAAATTTTCATTACGAAATTTATTACTAAATGCAACAAATATACACAAACAAACAAAAGAGAAAAAGAAACTAAGAGGTCTTTTTTAGGACTTGTAATGTGTGGTGATGAGAATAAAATATGGAATTAAAAATATGAATGTGTTTGTTAAATATCTATACTACTGAATCTATTTTTCACTCAAAGGCATATCTTCTACCAATTCTGATTCACTTTTCTTCTTCAACAGCAATTACTTCATAAGGAGCCATATAGGAAGTCAAGGTTATACAGTGATGAGAGCTGACTTAGATATTTGAAAAAGTGACATGTTGAGGAAAGGCCACCCTGACACATTGTATGAGCTCAGGACTCTTAACTAGGTTCAATCTGTGGAGTTGTGAGGTTTAGGACTGAAAAGGTTATCCAGGAATAAGTTATCTGACAATGTGTACTCATTGTCTAGCTTCTGAGACTTATTTTCCAGATCATCTATCTACTTTGAACATTTTATTTAAAAGTACCTTTCTGCCACATCCTTAAACAATTTTTTTTCATATTTTTGGAAATTTAATACTTAAATTTGTTTTTAATGTGTTTGATATAAAGTATAGATATAAAATCATCATTTATTCCCAGTTAAAAATTTGAACAACTCATATCAGATAAAATTTAAAACATTTCCACTAATAGCTTCAAATATGTGACCAAAGACAAAATACACAAACCAGACTTAAAACTCTTTAACTGTGTTTGTAATTGAAAACATAGTAAGACTGACCTATTAAACACAATCTACTTATTTTACCTTTTCCATACAGTTATGAAATACATTTAAATATAAGATAAAGTTACAAACTATAATACTTGCTTAGAAAAACACAGATATATGAGTGTAACAAAAACTGTATAAATGAACCCAGACTGGAATAATTGGCACATATCTAATACTTGAGAAATTAACACATTTTTCTAATATAGAACTAGGTCATGCAAGTTCAAGTAGGAGCCTTCATCTCAAATTCAGCTCCTGCACTTTTGTACTTTTTGAACAGAACAACAAAAATAGCAAGATTATCATTCACTATTTATCACTGCTAGATATAGTACACATATCTTTTACTTAATTTCGACATCAGTAGTGTTAAAATTGCTACAAATCTATAGATGAAGAAACTGAGATAAAGAAATTTGCTCCAAGTTTCAGAAGTAGAACAAAGTTCTTGGATTGCAATTCATACTTACAATAGACTGATATTATCTAATCATGGGATAGACATATCTCAAGGACAAAGAAATGGATCATGTAGATGAATTGGCTGCCAGCACCCGACAAGGGCTGGAAACACAAGAGGTGCTTAACAATTAATTATTTAACTATACACTGGTACATCAGAGCTACAATTTATATTTTAAAATAAAGATAATTTTATAGAAATGAGGCAAAAGTATCTTTTCATACAAAACTTTTTATGTACTTTTTTACCTAAGGCAATAATTTATAATTTACTTTATAAATTTATAATTTACTTAAAAAAATAAACTAGCTCTCTAAATGTGTACTTTGACATCTACTTTTAATGCTACCTTTCTTTATAAACTGCTACACACTATTCAACTTCAGATGCTAACATTTTGTCCTTGAAGTTGCTATCAACTTATGCATGTTAAACTTTGAAAGGGAAGAGCTTATGATCTTGCATAATCCTAACATTCTAGGTCTCTGGTGATGGTTTGCTCACAAAACTGTTTTTTTATATCCATTAAGTCAGGAGAGATAATCTCATTGTATTTCAGAATACTAAGTAAGCATTCTAACTGAGCTTAATCACACATGCCAGCATACAAATGGAAAGCAGAAACATTTTTATCATATGTTTGAACAAACCACAGTTTTAAAAATTACAAATAGCACAAGATCAGAACATGGAATGCAGCTTTGCTAGTGTTTTTCCCAGAATGAAGCTGCTATTCAGAAGCACAATGATCAAAATTAGGACACAACTGAGGTAGTTCAAGGAAAATGGAAATGGCATTTCTAATTTTTATAAAATATTACCATAAAATTTTAATCTAGGGCTGGAAAGATGACTCAAAGGTTGAGAGCTCTGACTGTTCTTCCAGAGGACCCAGGTTCAATTCCCAGCACCCACAGCAGCTCACAACTGTCTGTAACTCCAAGATCTAACACTCTCACACAGACAGACAGTCATGCAGATGAAACGCCAATGTACATAAAATAAAAATAAATTATAAAAAGTTGTAATCTACTTTTCATAATTATCATATTAAACATAAAAATGAATAAAGTGGTAAATTGTATCTTCCAAAACCTGTTTCAGCAATCCTTGTTGGTTTCCATCAATGTTCTTTGCTTCTCAACATGATTGATAAACATTATTAAAAAGAAAAAAGTGAAAATTTTCTATGCCTTTGGTTCTCTAGCAGTTTGGAAAATGGATTGTCTATCTTATTTCCAAAGATCATGTTAGAAAAAAATCTACTTGACATTATTAGTAGTAAGCCAAATTAGGTAGAAATGAATTCTAAATTTTTAAAATTATTTCATCTTTTCTTCCCTCTAACCATATAATACTGAAAACTGGATGCAAACTATTTCATTTTTAAAACTTTAAGTGTATTCATGAATTCAACAGATAATAGTATACTCACACAATAAAGTTTAATAGCAAATGAGTCTGTTATATGTATCATTTAGAGCTAAGTTTTTACATGCCAGTCTATTTAAGTGGTCTACTCTCTCTATGATTTAAATAGCATAGATTCAATTTATTATTCAGTTATCTGATAGCAGTAATCTGTGCCTAAGAATCTATATTGTTAAAGTTTTAATTTGTATTGTTCAAAATTGTCTTAGTTTTCAAACAATTTGACTCACTGCTTAAAATTGCTCAGCATTATTTAAAAGAATTATTTCACAATATAAAATTTCCCAATAAAATTTTCTAACATTATGAGTAAAGCTTCCAGTGCTCCAAATTCCTAATTAAAGTTTGAAATTAAGTTCACAATTAAGTTTGAAATTAGATACAAACCATAAAATATCACAAGACAGTCGAAGAGGAGTGCTCTGGATTAGAAAACAAGAAAATCTTTTATATTAAACTTCTTGCAGAGTATTAATCCTCATATGTATGTGTATAGATTTTATGCATTTATGAAAATGAATCTATGTTAAAAATTCTGGCAACATAACTTTCCTATGAAGTCACATTATAGACTTCAACACATCATCAAATCGATCCATGATCACAAGAAGCAAGCAAACAGCATTGACTTCAAAGCAAGCTGTTGCATATCTCCCAACCCCAACTTCTTAGTATCATGAATTTAGACCAAATGATTTGAAAAGAAGACTATAACCTAATTATCTGCTATTCTGTTGGACAACCTGGCCTCACTTCAGGACCTTTGCAGGCCTCTTACTGTATAATGTGGAGTTGTTTTCCCAAAGGGGAAATAATGGTTACTTATTTTTTTCTTCACCACCGCCCTCACTTCCTGGTTTCTTAAAGTATAGATAAGTGGATTCAGGAAAGGGGTAAAGATGGTGTAGAAAACAGAGAGAATTTTATCCACCAGAAAGTTTGTGAAGGGCCACACATAAATAAAAATGCAAGGTACAAAGAACATTAGCACAACTATGAAATGTGAAGTGCAGGTGGAAAGAGCCTTAGATGATCCAACTGAGGAGTGGTCTCTGATAGTTACAAGCACCACAATATAAGAGATGAGCAAAAGCAGAAAACTTATAAGAGCAATAACACCACTGGATGAGACCATGAAGATACCAAGAACATATGTATCTATACAAGCCAGCTGGATTACCAAAGGAAGATCACAGAAGAAACTGTCTACTACATTAGGACCACAGAAGGGTAAATACAGAACGAAAACTAATTGGCTCATTGTATGTAAGAAGCCTACCATCCAAGAAGTTACCACGAGCCCCAAACACATTTTTTGGCTCATAAGTGTTGAATAGTAAAGAGGCTTACATATGGCAACATACCTGTCAAAAGACATGGAAATCAGCAGTACAATTTCAGTTCCAGTGAAAAGATGCAAAAGAAAGATTTGAGAAATGCACCCCTCAAAAGAGATGGTCTTGTGGTGAGTAAAGAAGTCCATGATCATCTTTGGTGTGGCAAAGGAGGAGAGGCATATGTCAATCAGAGACAGGTTGCTGAGCAGGAGGAACATGGGGGAGTGGAGTTGTGAAGTGGAGAAGACAGTGAACAGAATTAGGGAGTTCCCAAGCATTGTAACTAAATAGAAAATGGAAAATGTCACAAAGAAGAATATCTGAAGCTTGGGAGAATCAGTGAGTCCAAGTAGCACAAATTCCAGTACTCTGGAAGAGTTAAGCCTCTCCATCTATCCGTAGACTCTGTTCTGTAGTCATAAAAGACACAAAATTACAGTGTGGGGTACATATAATATTTCTACATGTGAAGAACTGATGACATTACTTAATAATCTAGATCACTGGTTACAGAGAGTCCATCTGAAAATGCTCTTAAGTGCAAGATGTGTTTCTTTGGGAACCACTTAAACAACTGACGCTTGATAACGCTTGAGAAGCATAGCTTCTTAAATTTGCCCAGCTGAGCAGCACAGCCTCCACAACACACCTGGCTGACCACACCTTTGCTTCAGGATGCACATTTATAGAAAGATATGTTAAGTTTGTTTGATGTGCTAAATAAAACATATAGAAAATAAATCTGAGCTCTCAAAGTTTTTTCTCATGCAGAAGAAGTGGAATTATTTTGAATCAACCATTTTGACAGTGTTTAATTAAAAACTTAAAGAATATGATGATTTAAAAAATTCACTAGATACCCTATGAGAGTGACAAATTACTTTCTTTATTTAATCTCGTGAAATTATTAGTGACCAAAGGTACACTTTAAACACTTGAGAGGTAATATCAGCTTATATCATCTTATAATCTATTCTTTTCCTCTATGCAATACAAAGTTAGTGTATTAAACTGTGATAAGATGTTTAGAACCATATTTTCAGAACTCAGGATCATTTTTAGATTGGTTTTTACATTTAGAGTTCTCCTACATTATGAAAACTTTATAATATACTCATGTCTATCATATTAGTACAAATGAAATAAAAATTGGTCCAGGGTGAGGAAAGCTGATGTGAGAGGTGAGGATTGCTCTAGTCACTCAATGTGCCATACACTTTTGCCTAAAGGAAATGTGACTGAAGTGTTGCAAAGATTATGCCTATTAGAAAAATTTATCAAACATAAATCAATCAAGTAAACAAAAATCTAATGTTATTTCATCTCAGTTAGATATGAACCATCTGTATGGAACCAATACAACATCTTCCCTCATTTTCAGTTAACCCACTTTTTTTTACAAGGAAAATTATGAGTACTTTGCTACATTAAATCATTTGAGAATTTCCACTCTATTTTATTTGTTTTAATAATAATTTAGCTACTAACATATATGTTAATATATCTAATTCTATAAATTATCCATCTCTGGAAATGTGATTTTTACTTCTTATTTTATGTATAAATTTTCTAAGTACACCAAAGGTGATTAAAATTTAAACAAGGTGGCTCTGTGTCAAGAAACTTAAAGTGTCTTTCAATAGTAACCTTTAAGTTATTCTTTATAATATACGTAGAAAAGACTGAAGTCTTTGTCATAAATTCAGAGGATTTGCGAATGGAAATAGAATCAATAAAGTGATTTTCTCCACTATTTCTTTTTGTATTAATTTACTTCTAATGATACTCAGAATGTATTTGAAACAAATGAAAATACATACTACAAAAGCATCACATGAAAATTTGAGCCTGGGATTGAAATTGTTTTTAACTGAAGATTGGCACACACAGAGAGACAAGAGAGAAAGAGAGAGAGAGAGACTTAGCCCTTCTGTCATTATCAATGAATCAGTTCAATAAACAATGCTGAAGGTGGTCTGCTTTATCTGAATTAGCAGATTATCCACATGCCTACAGTTAAAGTGGAGTTTTGATTTCTAACTAAAGAATAATTCTTAGCTATTCCAAAATAACTCGGCTTTCCTTTTGAGATTCCCATTCCCTGCTTCTTTTGCCTTCCAAGAAGAAACATTGTATCAGTTGTCCAGTTGTGGTGCACACCATACTCCATTGAGAAGCAGGAAAAAGGCAAAAGAGATAAAACCCCAAGTTCACACCTTAAATGTTATACAAAAGAAAATAATGTACTTTCCAAATTACAGTCTTCCTCATTGCTTTATTTTTAACTGTTACTGGACATCCAAGACCCAGGTGTGTGCTGTCACCATTAATACTATTTTCATGTAACTTCCTGAAGAAAGTAAGTTTACATACCCTTTAATTGTATATATTCAGTTTTTCATGATTAATGAACATTGTTAAATTTTCTCAGATAGCAACATTCTAGAATTCTTAAAATGGAACCATCACTCAATAATAAAGAGTGGTAAATTAAATTTTGGATCTAGATCATATCTCAACAGCCTTTTCACTTGCTGACCCCTTTAATTGTGAGAGTTAGATTATATGATTTATAGAAAGCTCTTAGCATAGTTCCTGGATAATAGCCAAAGACATTTATGCGATTCTTTTCAGAATAAAAATTCTGTTCAGAAATTACCCTTTGTTTAATTTTATTAGTAATAATTGATATAACATCATGCAACAAAATATTGTCATCTAGTTTCAATTTAGGCCTTAAGTGAGTACTGTGCTACAAAAGTAATTAGATCTTTTATAAAACTAAATTATTTCCCTTGTACAAAATTACTTAATTTATATTAAAAGTTTAGCTTACAAATTTTATTCTCTTATGCTTCCTGGCAATTATGATGAATACCACTCTTACAACCACCATAAGTAAGTTTTTTCACCTCTGCATCTCTAGATAGGCAGCTCTAATCACTATGCAATAGAATAGTCTATCTTCTTTATTCTTCATGCTAAATATACATTTTCTTTATTATATCTCCATTCACATTTTATATAATTATAAACAAATGCTGACTTTTGTTATCAGAACGCATGAGCCATAGTATGTTTTCAAGATCTTCACTATTATATCCATTTTTAACCTACATACCAGCTAGGCAGTCGAAATATGATTTACCACAATCTACAAACTGTGTAAGTCAACTGAAATCATGATGGTCTTAGCAAACATCAGTAGCCAGGAACATGGATATGTTTCCTTCTGTCTTGATATAAAAGCCTTTAGAAGGCAGTGACGTTTAGGAGATCAGGGATTAGATCCTACAACCTACTTGCAGTGGGAGTTATTAAGACACTGAACTGTCATTTCAGAGATGCAAAGAGAACTATGGGTATGTCTCCTTTATTTATTTTTTCCCATATTCTTTTATTTTTTCCCTTCAAAAAAAAGAATTTACATTTCCTCCCCTTCTCCCAGGCCCCTCCAGCTCCCCCCCCGCTGCTTCCTTAAAAGAGGGCATGGTGCCCAGCCCTGTGGGAAGTCCAAGGCCCTCCCCCCTCCATCCCGTCCTAGGAAGGTGTGCATCCGAATCGACTAGGTTCCCAATAAGATAATACATGCAGAGGAGATAGATCTTAGTGTCTTTGTTGATGGCTTCTCATTCTGCCCTCATTGGCAGCCACATTTAGAGAGTCCAGCTTGATCACATGCTCATTCAGTCCCAGTCCAGCTGGATTTGGTGAGCTCCCATTAGATCAGGCACACTGTCTCAGTGGGTGGTCCAGCCCCTTGCGGTCCTGATTTCCTTGCTCATCTTCTCCCTCCTTCTGCTCTTCGACTGGACCTTGGGAGCTCAATCCATTGCTCTGGTGTGAATGTGGGTCTCTGTCTGTATCTCCATCCGTTTGCATGATGAAGCAGTGTTCTTTAGAGAAAGCAGTATAACTAGAGCCTGCCTAGGCTAGGAAGGAAAAGAACAAACTTACAGAGATACTTCCATTTACACTCCAATGCTCAAAACATCAAAGTTGGAAATTATTCTTTTAAGGCACACCTATTTATCTCCAAAATATAAATGCTTCTACAACACCAGTGAACTGAAGTATCAAATAAGACATTAAACACTTAGCAAAGACAAATAAATTAGAGTTGGTTATTTCTGTGAATGAGTGAAGTCTACATAAAGGATATCACAAAACCTCAAACTGCCCTGTGTACAATAATTTCAATTAGAATCATGTATGTGTTCCTGTGACGTGATGTGTGTGTGTGTGTGCATGTATGTGTGTGTGTTATATGTATTTGAAGCTTGTAAAATAGGTTACTGGGTTTCCAGGGCCTTTTATTTTTAAAAGTTTTAAACTTTGAAATATGTATTTATTTCATTTCATTTTACACATGTAAACATTTTGCCTGCGTGGATGTACATCACATGTGTGCCTTTGTCTTCAGAGTCCAGAAAAGAGCAATGAATCCCATGGAACTGGAGTTGCAGATGATTGATAGCTACAACTTAGTTTCTGGGAACAGAGCTAAGGGTTCTGCAAGAGCAGCAGGGTCTCTTAATTGCAGAACCATCTCTCCAGTCACAACCCTCCTCGGCTATATTTTCCCATTAGCATCTCCACTTAAACTGCCCCCCTTTATTCCTCCTTTCCAAGTTATAGACCACCACATTTATTAAGTCAATTAAGAGTGCAATGAGTCCTCTAGCCAGGTGACCAAGAGCAGGCTCACCCCACGGAAAGTCTCTGGTTGGTTTGGTTTTAAGTCATAAGACTACAATCATTTCACACTATGTGTAGCCTGAGGTTTTGTTTTTGTTTTTTCTTTCTACAGTGTAACCTTGGGTCTTGTAAAACATCAGGTAAGGCCATTCTTCCAGATGAATAATTTGCATACATCAGGATCCTTACTCAGTAGGGAAGGAGGGCCATTTTGGCATTGTAAAACACTTTAGCAAAAGGAGTGAGAAACAGTTTAAAAGCAAATGTGGCTCCAGAGTGGAGGCCGTATATGGCCAGGTTAACACGACATTGCTGAAGCCACTCCAAGACGGCAAGTGTTCTATCCCCCCTCCTTAGGGACCCTCAATGATCCCCACCTAGTTCCCTGGTGCCCACAAGTACTCAGAGCTAAACACACAAAGGTAAAGTTTCACTGCTAGGATTCACATTTGAGAGACGTTAAGCTATGTTTGTCTTTTTTGTGTCAGCATTGTCTTATGTAATGTAATTTTCCAGTTCCATGAATTCATCTGAAAATTGTGATGGGAATTTCATTGAATCTGTAGATTGCTTCAGGGAAAGGGGCCATTTTCACACGATTGTTCATATCAATCCATGTTTAGGGGAAGTCTCTACATCTTTTAGTGCCTTCTTCATTGTCTTTATTCAGCGTTTAACAGTTTTTAATTGTAGATTATAGAGATCCTTCACTTTCTCTGTTAGGTTTGTCCAGAGTGTTGTGAATAGGATTGTTTCTGTGGTTTATTTCTCAGAATGTTTACACTTAGCATGTGAGAAGGCTACTGGTTGGCTGTGTTAGCTTTGTAAGCTGCCACTTTGCCCAACTCTTTGTCAGCTCTAGGAGTATCAAATAAGAGTCTGTAGGGTCTCCCATGTCCAAAATCACATCGTCACACACAGATATTTTAACTTCTTTTCCTATTTTATCCTTATTTTCTCCTCTTACTGCTGTAACTTCAAGCACTGTACTGAATAAGAATGGAAAAAGTAGGCACCCATGTTGTGTTCCTGGTCTTAGTGGTAATGATTTAGATTTTTCTCCATTTAATATGATAGTGGCTATAAGTTTGTCATATTTAACTTTTATTATGTTGAGATATGTTTCCTCCTTCTCTGATCTTTCTGGGATTTTTACCATGAATGGATGTTGGATTTTGTCAAAGGCCATTTTCATCAATTGAAGTGATCATGGGATTTATGTTCTTGCATTTAGTTATGTGGTGAATAATTTTAATTGTCCGAAGTATATTGAACCAACATCCTTCATCACTGGAATGAAGCTAAATTAATCATGTTTCATGATTTTTAGAATGGGAACCTTGAACTTAGTTTGCAAATATCTTATTGGTATTTTTGCATACCATTTAGCTGGAATGACAGGTAGTGGTAAGTCACCCAGCATGGGTTCTAGGAACCAAATTCCAGTCCTTCAAAGGAGAAAGTAATGTTAGCTGCTGAGCCATATAATCAACTGCATTCCTTATCTATTTGTAAAATAATTTGAAAAAAGATTTATAGTAATTCTTTTCAAAAGAGCTGGTATAATTATGGGCTGGTTTGTGTCCTTGCCATGGTTTTCCCAGCTCTTGATTTTTAGCTCTCCATTGTGGTCAGACTCAAGATAAAACATTGCTCCTATTTTGCTCTGTCTGTTGAGATTTTCTTTGTGTCAGACACTTGGTCTATTTTAGAGAAATTTCCATGGATTGTTGAGAAGAATAGCTATTATTTGGTATTTGGGTGGAAAATTCAGTATTATCTGCTAGGTGCATTAGCTATACTAGTAATTACAGTGATTATTTTTGTACACTTCATCTGCCTAACAGTGAGAGCAATATCTTTAAGTCACTCTCCATTACTGTTTGACTAAGTCTGATTTTCAGTTTAGTCACGTAGATCTCTGTAAATTCAATGCCAGATCTACGTGACGCTGCCTTCCAAGTGCTGGTGTTAGAGGTCTGTGCCATCACACTTTCTTTAGTTTGGGTCTTTTTGTAGGAAATTGAGAACATGAATTTTCAGTTATTATTTAGAGTTGTGTATTGCCCCCATCATTTGGCTGATTTTTATAGTGTTTGGGAATTCCTCCTTTATAGAGCATATTTGTTAACATTGTTTAGTTTGTTCTCCTGTAGTCTCTTGGGTGTGTTTATCTTTCTCTTCACACTGAAGAATTCATTCAGTGTCCTCTGTTGAGTTCAATGGGGGGCTTATATTTCTCTAGACTGCTTTTACCATGGAAAGATTTTTTTTCACCTTTGATTATGACAAATAGTTTTGCTGTGCATTTTAAACTGGATTGGCAGTTGTGATATTTTAGAATTTGAAAGAAACTATGCAAAAAACCTACTGCTTTTGTGGTTTGTATTAAAAAGTCAACAATTGAGAGCTTGTTTGGAGGTTCTAGCAGGGGAGCGCAGCTACTCGTATACCCTTGACCGAAGACCGGTCCTCCTCTATTCGGGGAAGGTCGTCCTCTTCGACCGACCGAGCGCGCAGCTTCGGGAGGGACGCACATGGAGAGGTGAGGGAGGAAGGGGACACCCGCCTAGCCAGCCAGATCAGCCGAATCAACCCTGGCGATCAATGGGGTGACAGATGTCGCAGCCAGATCGCCCGATGGATGGAGATAGAGACAGAGACCCACATTCACACCAGAGCAACAGAGTGAGCTCCCAAGGTCCAGTCGAAGAGCAGAAGAATCTTCATCCGGCGACGGATGGAGATAGAGACAGAGACCCACATTGGAACACTGGACTGAGCTCCCAAGGCCCAGTTGAAGAGCAGAAGGAGGGAGAAGATGAACACAGAAGTCAGAACCGCAAGGGATTCGTCCACTCATTGAGATGGTGTGCCCGATCTAGTGGGAGCTCACCAAGGCCAGCTGGACTGGGACTGAATGAGCATGTGATCGAAACAGACTCTCTGAATATGACTGACAATGGGGACTGACTGAGAAGCCAATGATAATGGCACTGGGATTTGATTCTACTGCATGTACTGGCTTTTTGGGATCCTAGTCAGTTTGGATTCACACC
>PVIU01010499.1:0-22281 GCA_004026605.1 Ondatra zibethicus | reverse complement strand
TAGGGGAGGGGGAGTGGAGAAGCGGGAGGGAAATGGGAGGAGCGGAGGAGGTGGAAATTTTGAATGGTACTATTTATAATGCAATAATAAAAAATTAATTGTGGAAAAAAGTCAACAATTTTTCTAATGGGTAATCTGTATGTGACTTGGCCTTTCTCATTTACTACACTTTCTGTGTTTTGTACTTTCAATGTTTTAACCATGGTATAATGCATAGAGTTTCTTTTTTGACCCTATATGTTTAGTGCTCTGTGCTAAATCTAGATGAGCTTCTCTTTCCCTTATTTTAGAAAATTTCCTCTATGGTTTGATTAGAAATATCTTCTTTACCTTTGCATGAAACTCTTCTCTGTCTTTTTATATGCCTTTAATACTTAGGTTCTGCCTTCCATGCTGTCTCATAATTCTTGCATGTTCTATTCATAGACTTTTTAGATTTATAATTCACCTTGACTGAATAACCTACTTTCTCTATTTGGTCTTCTGACCAAATTGATAGTCTGCCTTTTCTTGATGATTTTATTTGTGGGGCTCGACCTACCATTGTTTTCCTTTCCATCACCATTTCAGTGTGGGTTTTCTTCAGCGTTTCTCTTTACTAAATTACATTTTAATGCTATAAACTGCCTGTCTCATTTCATGTCTTCTTGAAGTAGAATATATTTATAATCATTCTTTCAAATTATGTGTCTAGAACAGTGGTTCTCAACCCTTGGGTCACAACCCCTTTGGAGGTCAAACGACCCTTTCACAGGAGTCATATATCAGATATCCTGCTTATCAGATATTTATATTATGATTTGTACAGTAGAAAAATTACAGCTATGAAGTAGTAACAAAATAATTTTATGATTGGGTCACCATAACATGAAAACTACATTAAAGGGTCACAGTATTAGGAAAATTGAGAACCACTGCAGATAGGCTGTTCCAATGCCCTCACCCCATCCATAATATCCTGTCAGCTACAAGTCCCACTCTGCCCCCAAACCCTCCTGTTCCCCACAACTTCAGTGACACTCTTAAACACAGGCTACATATTCACAGAAAGGAACAAGAAGTGAGTGACCACCCACCTGGTGGAACACCCCACTCTCTAGGCCTTCCATATCAGGGGCAAAACTCTGGGTCCCTCCCCTACCTGCCTCACCTTCTATAGCAAGCCAGCAGGCAAGTTTCCTGAAGGCAGGCTGCTCCAACAACCCCACCCGATCTATCAGACCCTGGAAGATACAAGTCACACTCTGCCCCCAAACCCTCCTATTCCACCGCAACCTCAGAGGAACTTGGGAACACAAACTGCAACTACACAGAGAGAACTAAGAGAGGAACTCTGAAGTATAGGCTGTGACTACACAGAGTGAACCAAGAGAGCAGGCCAAGAAAGACCTCAGTGGCTCCCTGAGACACAGACAGCAACAGTACAGAGCAGACCAAGAACAGTTCCCAAAGACTTATAATAGGCACAATCCATCATGATAAAATCTCAAGCCTGAATATCTGTGCCCAAATACAAGAATGCCCATGTATGTAAAAGAAAGAATATTAAACCTTAAGTCGCACATCAAACCCAACACACTAATAGTAGATTTCAACACCACACTCTCCACAATTGACAGGTCAACAAGACAGAAATTTTTTAAAAAATATTTATTTATTATGTATACAATGTTCTGTCTGTGTGTATGTCTGCAGGCCAGAAGAGGGCACCAGACCTCATTACAAATGTTTGTGAGCCACCATGTGGTTGCTGGGAATTGAACTCAGGACATTTGGAAGGGCAGGCAATGCTCTTAACCACTGAGCCATCTCTCCAGCCCCCAAGATAGAAATTTAACAGAGAAATAAGAGACCTAACAGATGTCATGACTCAAATGGACTTAACAGACATCTACAGAACATTCCAAACACAAAAGAATATACCTTCCTCTCAGCACCTCATGGAACCTTCTCTAAGATTGATCACATACTCGGTAATAAAGCAAATCTCCACAGATACAGAAAATTTAGAGTAACCCTCTATATCTTATCATATCACAATGGTTTAAGTTAGAATTTAACAGCAATGCTAATCTTAGAAAGCCTACAAAATCACGGAAATTGAACAGTGATCAATTGAACAAACCCTGGGTCAAGGAAGAAATAAAGAAAAAAATTTAAAGACTTCCTAGAATTCAACAAAAATTAAGGCATAACGTACCCAAACCTATGGCACACTATAAAAGCAGTGGTAACAGGAAAATTCATAGTTCTACATGCCTACATAAAGGAAGTGAAGAAATCTCACACTAGTGACTTTAACACTTGAAAGTTCTAGGACAAAAAGAAGCACACTCACCCATGAGAAGTAGACAACATAAAATAATCAAATTGAGGGCTGAAATCAATAAAATAGAAATAAAGAAAACAATACAAAAAATCAATTAAATAAAGAGCTGACTCTTTGAGAAAATCAACAAAATAGACAAATCCTTATCCAAACTAATCAAATGGCAGAGAGAGAATATCCAAATGAACAAAATCAGAAATGAAAAGGGGGACATAACAACAGACACTGAGGAAATCCAGAGAATCATTAAATCATAATACACAAACCTGTACTCCTCAAAACTGGAGAATGTGAAAGAAATAGACAATTTTCTGATTAGGTACCACATACCAAAATTGAATCAAGATGCAGTGAATTATTTAAACAGACTTATAAACTGCAAGAGAATAGAAACTGTCATCAAAAGTCTCCCAACCAAAAAATTCTACCAGGACTTCAAAGAAGAGCTAAAACCTATACACCTCAAAGTGTTCCACATAAGAGAAACAGAAAAAACATTGCCAAACTCTTTTTATAAGGCTACAGTTACCCTGATACTAAAATGACACAAAGACTCAATTGAAAAAGAGAATTACAGACCAATCTCACTATGAACATAGATGCAAAAATACTCAATAAAATCATGGCAAACTGAATCCAAAAACACATCAAAAATCATCCCCCATGATCAAGTTGACTTTATCCCAGAGATGCAGGGATGGTTCAACATATGAAAATCTATCACTATAATCCACCATATAAATAAACTGAGAGGTAAAAACCATATGATTATCTCATTAGATGCTGAAAAAGCATTTGACAAAATCCCTTCATGATAAATGTCCTGGAGAGATCAGGGATACAAGGAGAATATCTAAACACAATAAAAGCAATAAACTTTAAGCCAACAGCCAACATCAAATTAAATAGAGAGAAACTAAAAGTGATTCCACTAAATCAGGAACAAGACAAGGCTGTCCACTCTCTCCATATCTATTCAACATAGTTCTTAGAGTTCTGGCAATAGCAATAAGACATCTAAAGTATATCAAGGGGACACAATTTGAAAAGGAAGAAGTCAAACTTTCGTTATTTGCAGATGATATGATATTGTACATAAGTGACCCCAAAAACTCTACCAGAGAGCTCCCACAGCTGATAAATACCATCAGTGATGTGGCAGGATACAAGATCAAAATATATCAGTAGTCCCGTTGGTGGAGGCTACTCATTTGTTCCCAGCTGTCCAGAAACAAAATAAAACACACAGAAACTATATTATTTGGAATACTGTTTGGCCAATAGTTTAAGCATCTTTCTAGCTTCCTCTTATATCTTAAATTAACCCATTTCTATTAATCTGTATATTACCATGTGGCTGTGGCTTACTGTGCAAAGTTCCAGGATCTGTCTCCTCCAGCTACTACATGGCTTCCCGCTGATTCTGCCTTTTTTCTCCCAGTATTCAGTTTAGGTTTTCGGCCTAGCTCTACTCTGCCCTATCACAGGCCAAAGTAGCTTCTTTATTCATTAACAAACAAAGGCAACAATATACAGAAGGACTTTCCATATCATCTCCTCTTTTCTGTTCAAATAAAAAGGAAGGTTTTTAACTTTAACATAGTAAAATTACATATAACAAAACAGGTGTCAAGCAAGGATTACAGTTACAATATTTATATCTACTTTATCTTTTATCATAACTAGGGAAAACTATAACAATCATTCTTCAACTTCATCAAAAAGGATATAATATCACCTAAGTAAACAGGAAGTACATAATAAACAAATCTCAAAACTCTAGAATTGACAGAGACATTTCACTGCCTGGACAATCACCCAAAGTTCTTCTGTAACATTGGGGCACCCATCTTCAGCCTACAGGCCCATAGTATCTGACAGACCTTCCCATGAAGCAGGAAATTTCAAAGACAGTTCTGCATGTATTGGCAGTTGTTAGTCACTTTCTTTTGTTTGGAAAGAATGTTTGGAAGACTCTTTCATGAAGCAGAAACCCTGAAGGACTGTTTCACCTTTAAGCATATACAGCAGTCATTTTTCTGTGGGTCCTACATGTTCAGTTCATACAGCATAATGCCACGCAGTCCAGAAAAGAGCAGTTTCTTGCCCAAATGGCTAGCAAACTTCATAAGGAGTCTCTCCAATGCCTGTCTTCCTCTTGAGTTAGATTGGTGCTGCCAGGAGCAGGAGTGTCTCATTACCATGAAAAGTCCTAAACATTTTAAATGACATATTCTGTGAAAGGTTTGAAGGTTATCTATCTAACTAAAATATATCTCTATATGTTGTATGAAGGCTGCTTGTTTGTTCCTGGCTGAGCAGAACCAAAATAATTACACAGAAGCTGTATTCATTACAACACTGCTTGGCCTATTATCTTATGCATATTTCTAGCTCACTCTTATCTCTTAAATTAACCCATTTCTATTATTTTATATTTAATTATGAGGTTTGTGGCCTACCATCAAGGTTCTGACTGGCAGTTTGTACCTTTCCCCTCTAGCAGCTACATGGTGTCTTCCTGACTCCACATCCTCTCTCCCAGCATTCAGTTTAGTTTTCCCTGCATAGCTTTGTTCTGCTCTGCTATAGGATCGAGGCTGTTTCTTTATTCATTAACCAATAAAAGCAACACATACACAGAAGGACCTCCCATCATCTATATATCTAGATACCTAACTAACATGACTACAAGCTTGAAAATTGTAGATGACTGCAGTAGCATTTAAAATGTATTTTAATAAATAAGCACTGTCTGAGGATCTGAGAGTAAAATTGTCCACTACTCAGCCTTATAGATAAGGTTATGGTAGTGCACACCTTTAATTCCAGTAGCCACAATGACATGCACCTTTAATCCCAGTGGTGCATGCCTTTAATCCCAGACATAGTGTAGAATATAAGATTGGGGTAGACAGCTCTCAGACATAGAGTCTCCTTCTGAGGTTTCTGGAGTCAGGGTTACCATTTTCAGACTGAGATTGAGATAAGAACAAGTCGCTGGTTATTTTGATTTTTGAATTTTCAGATTGAACCCCAATTTCTGATCCTGAGTTTTTATTAATCATGCTTCATTTGGCACCCAATATTTGTGGCATAAATTTGTGGAAAAGCCATATGCCTGAGACTTTTTAACTTCCAGGCTGGCACTGGGACTGGAACTGCAGCTCTAGGAATCATAACCCAAACTTAGCTACCTGTGTTTGGGAGAAAAACTAATGCTTCCAGCTCTCATCTGCCCAAGCTTAGCTTCCATGTAAAGATGGAAAATAAACAGATAATCTGGATATTGTATGTTATTGTGGTTTTTGAATTGTTTGACTGCTGAGGAAGGAGCAACATATACTAAAATACATTTGCTTATTAATGCTGCTAGATTAATCCAACCTATATATTTTGAAAATGCCTTGACTTCAAAATCTAAGTTAAAGACATGTTACTCTGGAGAAGAGATTTTGGGTTTGTTTCCAGAGGAAGTGAGAAGCTGTGGATTCATTCTGGGTTAAAAAAAAAATAAGGTTTATTCAGCTGTGGATTCATTCTTTTTATTATTGTTATTATTTTATTACTTAAAAAAATACTAATGCAAATTCCCACTCCCTTCCCTCCTCCCACTCCTTCCACATAACCTCCTCCACCTCCCCCTCCAATCCTAAGAGAGGACTAGGCACCCTGTCCTGTGAAAAGTCCAAGGCCCTCCCTACTACATGAAGGTTGAGCAAGGTATACATTCAAAGAGAATAGGATCCCAAAAGCCAGTACATGCAGTACAAACAAATCCAAGTGTCACTGTCAGTGGTCCCTTAGTCTGCCTCAACTGTCAGCCACATTCAGAAGGACTAGTTTGATCCCATGCTAATTCACTCCCAGTCTAGCTGGAATTGGTGAGCTCCCATTAGCTCAGGCACACTGTCTCAGTGAGTGAAACAACCCCTCGTGGTCCTGACTTCCTTGCTCATATTCTCCCTCCTCCCACTCTTCAACTGGACCTTGGGAGCTCAGTCCAGTGCTCTGAAGTGTTACTCTTCCTCTGTATACATCTGTTGTTGGACAAAGGTTCGATGGTGATATTTAAGATAATCATCAGTCTGACTACAGGGCAAGGCCAGTGCAGGTACCCTCTCCTCTATTGCTTGGGTCTTAGCTGGGGTCAACCTTGTGAATTCCTGGGAATTTTTCTAGAGCCAGGTTACTTGCTAACCACATAATGGCTCCCTCAATCAAGAAATCTCTTTCCTTGCTCCAGAGCCAGGTTACTTGCTAACCACATAATGGCTCCCTCAATCAAGAAATCTCTTTCCTTGCTCTTTTATCTGTCCTTCCTCCATCTCGACTATCCTACTCCCTCAGGTTCTCTGCAACCCTCCCCTTCTCCCATTTCTTCTACCCTGCCCCCATGCTCCCAACATTGTCAGGCAATTTTGTCTATTTCTTATTACTTAGTTTCTCTAAGATCATGGACTATAGGCTCAATGTCCTTTGAATATGGATAGTATCCACTTATGAGTAAGTACATACCTTGGGTCTGGGTTAACTCACTTAGGATAGTATTTTCTAGTTCCATCCATTTGCATGCAAAATTCAAGATGTCATTGTTTTTACTGCTGAGTAGTAATCTAATGTGAGGATGTGCCACACTTTCTTTATCCATTCTTCAGTTGAGGGGCATCTATGTCATTTCCAGGTTCTGGCTATTACAAATAGTGCTGCTATTGAACATAGTTGAACAAATACTTTTGTAGTATGATTAAGCATTTTTGGGTGTATTCCCAAGACTGGTATTGCTGGATCCTGAAGTAGGTTGATTCCCAATTTTCAGAAAAACCACCATACTGATTTCCAAAGTGGTTGCACAAGTTTGCATTCCCACCAGCACATTCACATCAATTCCATCATAAGCTATCATTGGTGTTTTTGATCTTAGCCATTCTGACAGGAGTAATATGGTATCTAGGAGTTGTTTTGATTTGCATTTCCATGATAGCTAAAGAAATTGAATATGTCTTTAAGTATCTTTTGGCCATTTGAAATTCTTCTGTTGAGAATTCTCTGTTTAGTTAAGTATACAATTTTTAAATTGGATTATTTAGAATTTTAATGTCTAATTTCTTGAGTTCTTTATATACTTTGAAGATTAGTCCTTTGTCTGATGTGGGGTTGGTGAAGATCTTTTCCCATTTGGTAGTCTACTTTTTGTCTTATTGACTGTGTCCTTTGCTTTACAAAAGCTTCTCAGTTTCAAGAGTTACCATTTATTTATTATTGCTCTTATTGTCTATGCTGCTGGGGTTATATTTAGGAAGTAGTCTTCTGTACCCACACACATTGAAGACTACTTCCCACTTTCTCTTCTATCAGGTTCATTGTGGTTGGATTTATACTGAGGTCTTTAATCCATTTGGACTTGAGTTTAATGCATGGTGATAGATATGGATCTATTTTCATTCTTCTACAGGTTGACATCCAGTTATGACAGAACCATTTGTTGAAGATGCTTTCTTTTTTCCATTGTATAATTTTAGGGTCTTTGTCAAAAATCAGGTGTTTGTAGATGTGTGGATTAATATCCAGGTCTTCAATTCAATTCCATTGGTCAATGTCCCTGTTTTTATGCCATCACCAAGCTGTTTTGCTTATTGTAGCTCTATAATAGAGCTTAATATCAGGAATGGTAATACCTCTGGAAGTTCCTTTATTGTATAGGTTTTTTTGGCTATCCTGGATTTTTTGTTTTTCCATATAAAGTTGATTATTGTTCTTTCTAGGTCTGTGAAGAATTGTGTTGGGATTTTGATGGGGATTTCATTGAATCTATAGATTGCTTTTGGTAGGATTGCCATTTTTACTATCTTGATCCTTCCTATCTAAGAACATGGGAGATCTTTCCATTTTCTGGTATCTTCTTCAATTTCTTTCTTAAAAGTCTTAAAGTTCTTGTCAAATAGGTCTTTAACTTCTTTGGTTAGTGTTACCCCAAGATACGTTATGTTATTTTTGGCTATCGTGAAAGTTGTTGTTTCTCTGATTTCTCTCTCTGCTTCTTTATCCTTTGTGTATAGGAGGGCTACTAATTTTTTTGGTTGATCTTGTATCCTGCCACATCACTGAAGGTATTTATAAGCTGTAGGAGTTCTTTGGTAGAGTTTTGGGGTCATTATGTACACTATCATATCATCTGCAAATAATGAAAGTTTGACTTCTTCCTTTTGAATATGAATCCCCTTGATCTCCTTATGTTGTCTTATTGCTATTGTTAGAACTTCAAGCACTATATTGAAGAGATATGGAGAGAGTGGACAGCCTTGTCTTGTTCCTAATTTTATGGAATCGGTCTTATTGCTATTGTTAGAACTTCAAGCACTATATTGAAGAGATATGGAGAGAGTGGACAGCCTTGTCTTGTTCCTAATTTTATGGAATCGCTTTGAGTTTCTCTCCATTTAATTTGATGTTAGCTGTTTGCTTGCTGTATATTGCTGTTATTATATTTAGATATGATCCTTGTATCCCTAATCTCTCCAAGACCTTTATCATGAAGGAGTGTTGAATTTTGCCCAATGCTTTTTCAGCATCTAATGATGTCATCATATGTTTTTTTTAGTTTATTTATATGATGGTTTACATTGATATGTTGAACCAACCTTGCATGTCTGGGATGAAGGCTACTTGATCATGATTGATGATTTTTTTATGTGTTCTTAGATTCAGTTTGCCAGTATTTTATTGAGAAATTTTGCATTGATGTTCATGAGTGAGATTGGTCTTTAATTCTCTTTCTTAGTTGAGACTTTGTGCAGTTTTGTTATTAGGGTTACTGTAGCCTCATAAAAAAGGTTTGGAAATGACCCTTCTGTTTCTATTATGTGGAACACTTTGAGGAATATAGGTATTAGCTCTACTTGAATGTTCTGGTAGAATTCTGCACTAAAAACATCCGGCCCTGTCCTCATTTTGGTTAGGAGGATTTTTATGGCATCTTCTATTTCCTTGCAGCTTATAGGTCTTTTAAATTGCTTAACTGGTCTTGATTTAATTTTGGTGTATGGTATCTATCGAAAAAATGTCTATTTCTTTTACATTTTCCAATTATGTGGAGTACAAGTTTTTGTGGTAAGACCTAATGATTCTCTGGATTTCCTCAGTGTCTCGTGTTATGTCCCTCTTTTCATTTCTGATTTTGTTAATTTGGATGTTCTCGCTTTGCCTTTTGATTAGTTTGGATAAGGGTTTGTTAATCTTGTTGATGTTCTCAAAGAACCAGCTCTTTGTTTCATTGATTCTTTGTATTGTTTTCTGTGTTTCTATTTTGTTGATTTCAGCCCTCAATTTGGTTATTTCCTGTCTTCTACTTCTCCTGGATGAGTTTGCTTCTTTTTTCTAGAGCTTTAAGGTGTGCTGATAAGTTGCTAATGTGAGCTTTCTCCATTTTCATTATGTGGGCACTTAGTGCTATGAACTTTCCTCTTAGCACTGCTTTCATAGTGTCCCATAGGTTTGGATATGTTGTGCCTTTATTTTCATTGAATTCAAGGAAGACTTTAATTTCTTTCTTTATTTCTTCCTTGATGCAGGGATGGTTCAGTAGTTGACTGTTCAGTTTCCATGAGATTTTAGTCTTTCTGGGAGTAGTTGAATTCTAACTTTACTCCATGGTGCTCCAATAAGACACAGGTGGTTACTCCAAATTTTTTGTATCTATGGAGGTTTGCTTTGTTACCAAGTATGTGATCAGTTTTAGAGAAGGTTCCATGAGATGCTGAGAAGAAGGTATATTCTTTTGTGTTTGGGTGGAATGTTCTATATAAGTCTATTAAGTCCATTTGATTCATTACATCTGTTAGTTGTCTTATTTCTCTGTTAAGTTTATGTCTGGTAGACCTGTCCATTGGCAAGAGAGGAGTGTTGAAATCTCCTACTATTAGTGTGTGGGGTTTGATGTGCAATTTAAGTTTTAGTAATGTTTCTTTTACATATGTGGGTGCTCTTGTATTAGGAGCATAGATATTCAGGATTGAGACCTTATCTTGATGAATTGTTCCTGTCATGAGTATAAAGTGTCCTTCTTCATCTCTTCTGATTGATTTAAGTTTGAAATCAATTTTATTAGATGTTAGTATAGCCACACCCACTTGTTTCTTAGGTCCATTTTATTGAAAACTTTTTCCTAACCCTTTACTCTGAGGTAGTGCCTGTCTTTGAAGTTGAGGTGTGTTTCTTGTAAATAGCAGAATGCTGGATCCTGTTTTTGCATTCATTCTCTTAGCCTGTGTCTTTATATGTGTAATGAGTCCATTGATATTAAGCGATATTAATGATCAGTGGTTGTTAACTCCGGTTATTTTCCAGTACTAGTGTTTGTGTGTTTTTCTTCTTTGGGTTATGCTGCTTGGGCGATATCAGATGTCTGTGTTATTTTAGGTATTGTTAGCCTCCTTGGTCTGAGTTTTTCCTTCTAGTACTTTCTGTAAGGCTGTGTTTGTGAATACATATTGTTTAAATCTGTTTTTGTCATGGAATATCTTGTTTTATCCATTAATCGTGAATAAATGTTTTTCTGGGTAAAGTTGTCTGGGCTTTTTTCCATGGTCTCTTAGTGTTTGTGGTACCTCTATCCAGGATCTTCTGGCTTTCATGGTTTCCATTGAGAAGTCAGGTGTAATTCTGATAGGTTTACCTTTATATTACTTAACCTTTTTTCTTTGCAGCTCTTAATTTTCTTTCTTTATTCTGTATGTTTTGTGTTTTGACTATTATATGCCGAGGGAATTTTTTTTTTGATCCAGTCTATTTGGTTTCCTGTAAGCTTCTTGTAGCTTCATAAGAATATCCTTTTTAGGTTGGGAAAGTTTTCTTCTATAATTTTGTAGAATATATTTTCTTTGCCTTTGATCTGGAGTTCTTTTTCTTTAACCCCTATTATTCTTAAGTTTGGTTTTTTTTTATGGTGTCCTAGATTTCCTTTATGTTTCGTGTCAAGAATTTTCTGGATTTAATGTTTGCTTTGACTTATGAGTTTATTTCCTCTAGAGTATCTTAAGTGCTTGAGATTCTTTCTTCTGTCTCTTGTATTATTTTGGTTATACTTGTCTCTGTAGTTCCTGATTGTTTACCCAGAAATTACATATCCAGAATTCTCCTGAGTTTGTGTGTAACATGAGGGCCTGGTTGGTTTCTGTCCTCCCACCAGGTCCTACAGTCATTAGGTCCCAAAGAAAATCACAAAGAGAGTCTACATTAGGTTATAAACTGATTGGCCCATTAGCTCAGGCCTCCCATTAGATCTTGTAGCTTATATTAACCCATTATCCCTATCTATGTTAGCCACATGGCTGAGTACCTTTCTCAGTGGGGCAGGTCACATCCTGCTTCTTCAGTGGTCCAGGCAGGAGTGAGGGAGCTTCCTGCTTCCCAGAATTCTCCTATTCTCCTTGCTCCGCTTCTACTTCCTGTCTGGTTGTCCCACCTATACATCCTAGCTAATGGCCAATTAGCGTTTATTTAAGTCATGATTTACAGAATACAGACAATTCTCCCGCACCATTTGTGCTTTCTTTATTACCTCTATTTCAGTCTTCAAGTCTTGAACTGTTTCTTTTACCTGTTTGACTGTTTTTTCTTGGTTTTCTTGGGTTTCTATGAGGGATTTATTAATTTCTTCGAACTTTTTGTTTGTCTTTTCTTACATTTCTTTAAGGGAGTTTTTCATTTCCTGTTTAAAGGTCTCCATCATTTTCATAAAGTTACATTTAAAGTTGTTTTCCTCTACTTCTTCTGGGTTAGGATGATCAAGTCTTCCTGTTGCGTGTTCACTCGGTTCTGGTGTTACCATGTTGCTTTTTAGGATATTGGGGGCATTCTTGCATTGGTGCCTACACATCTCTTCCTTCAAATGTGTCCAGCAGTGTCTTGGCATCTTGGTCCTATCCTTATTGTGGCTGTCTGTTAGGGCCCCTCAGTATGGAGCAAGCTATGTCCTAGGGTTCCATAGAGCTTCCAGGAAAATAGACAGGCTTGGGGGCAGGGTGGGTTGAGGGATAGCCCAGCCACAGGAATACTCCCTGCTTGTTGACTAGAAAAGCTGAGGGAAATGGGAAGGGGCCTTTTTCTTTTGTCCCAGTGGAGAGGCCCCAGAGACTGGGGCATCCAGCTGTCTGACCCTGTGACTCTTGACTCACCTGTTAGATCCCCTCAGTATTAGAGCAATCTTTGTTCCAGGATTCCACTGAGCTCACAGGCAAACAGGCAGGTATGAGGGTGGGGTGGGTTGGGGGATAGCCCAGCCATAGGAATGCTCCCTGTGGGCTGGCTCTTAGAGCTCCTCAGTATTGGAGCAAGCTGTGTTCTAGGGTTCAGGTGGGTGTGGGTGTGTGAATTCTTGGTTAAGAAAAATAAGTTTTGATCAATGGGAACAGATGATGCAACATTTCAGAGTACATTTGTTGCAGTTTCCTCTCAGTTTTACATCCAGAACAGCTTTAAGACTGGTGGTTGAAATGATTCAGCCTCACAGAATATTGCAGTAAGGACTTGACCATAATCTTAAATTTTCTTTGAGTCCTCACAAGAATATCAGCAACCCCAATCAGCAGGAAGTAGCCTAGAAGACTATGCAAACATTCCAAAAAAATGGATTATTATGGATGTTTGTTTTGTTTAATGTTTTGGTTACAAATTGTTATGGATAATGGTCAGGAAAAAAGCTAAACAGAGGTAATTAGATTCAAGTTTCTTGCTTTGAAAAAAAAGGCCAGGTTGTGGTGTCACACACCCTTAATCCCAGAACCTGGGAGACAGAAGCAGGCAGATCTCTGTGAGTTCAAGGTCAACCTGATATACAGAGTGACTTTCAGGATAGGTTTCATAGCTACTGAGAAACTCTGTTTCAACAAAGCCAAAGAAAGGAAGGAAGGAAGAAAGAAAGAAAGGAAGAAAGAAAGAAAGAAAGAAAGGAAAAGAAGAATGGAAAAGATAAAAGGAAATATAAATATGATAAGATTATTGAATCTACTCTGAAAAGAAAAAGGGAGAATATAGATATGATAGGATAAAAAGGTAGATTATTGAATCTACTTTTAAAAATCAACTATTAGTTTTAAATATTTTACATTGGCTTTACTTTTGTATATTATATGCAAATTTTATACATTGATACAAATTTGAGATTAATTCTGTTAAAACATACTGTATATACATTTCTAATCTTATTCAAGGTATTGTACCTATACAGCTCATTTAACAATGTAATGCAAATTTCCAGTCCTTGAAAATTACTATTATTAAGTGTTTAGAATAATAAAGAAATATAGGTTAGTAGTTAATCATGTAGTATAATCGAAATTATAGACACATTAGGTATGTTTTCAAGGTCAAACAAAGATATAATTTAGGTCATCTTCAAACACTTCAGAGATCTACAGAGTATGGAATTTAAGATGTTTTAATAACCTGGGTTCTCTCATAGAAGGGAAAGTGGGAGGTACACTTGGACACATTGGCACAGGAGACCACTTCCTAAATATAACCCCAATAGCACAGACACTGTGAGAATCCATTAATAAATGGGACCTCCTGAAACTGAAAAGCTTCTATAAAGCAAAAGATGTGGTCAACAAGACAAAACGGCAGCCTACAGAATGGGAAAAGATATTCACCAACCCCATATCAGACAGAGGACTGATCTCTGAAATATGCAAAGAACTCAAGAAATTCATCATCAAAAGAACAAATAATCCAATTTTAAAAATGGAGTGCAGACATAAACAGAACTCTCAATAGAGGAATCCAAAATGGCTAAAAGACACTTAAGGAAATGCTCAACATCCTTAGTCATCAGAGAAATGCAAATCAAAACAACTCTGAGATTCCATCTTACACCTGTAAGAATGGCCAAGATCAAAAACACCAATGACAACTTATGCTGGACAGGATGTGGGGTAAAGGGAACACTCCTGCATTGCTGTTGGGATTGCAAGCTGGTACAGCCCCTTTGGATATCAGTATGGATATTTCTCAGAAAATTTGGAAACAACCTTCCTTAAGACCTAGCAATACCACTCTTGGGCATATATCCAAAACATGCTCAATCATAATACAAGAACATTTGTTCAACTATGTTCATAGCAGCATTGTTTGTCACAGCCAGAACCTGGAAACAACCTAAATCTCCCCTTGACCAAAGAAGGATAAGGAAAATGTGGTACGTTTACACAATGGAGTACTATACAGCCGAAAAAATAATGACATATTGAAATTTGCAGGCAAATGGATGAACCAAGAAAACACCATATTGAGTGAGGTAACCCAGACCCAAAAAGACAAATATCATATGTACTCACTCATAAGTGGCTTTTAGACACAAAGCAAAGAAAACCAGCCCATAATTCACAATCTCAGAGAAACTAGACAACAATGAGGACCCTAGGAGAGACATGGGAAGTAGAAAAAGACAAGATATCCTGAGTAAATTGGGAGCATGGGCACCATGGGTGAGGATTGAAGATGAGGGGAGAGACAGGGATGAGAGAAGAGAAAAATGTAAAGCTCAATAAAATCAATCCTGATATTTAAAAAAGATAATAACCTAGATTCTTCTTTTTTATGACAATGAGACATGTCTCTTCCATGCAGCACCAATCTACTTCAGAGAAGATAATAGGCATCAAAGAAACTTCACAATAAATTTACTTTCTTTGTGACAAAAGTAAACCTCTGGGCAAGAAAAATGCCTCAACTGCTTATATTATGCTGTCCTAACTAGACAAACAAAACACAAAATATCCTGCTTCACAGAAAATCTGTCAAATATGCTAGTCCTGTAGACCAAAGATGAATGGCCCAATGTTGCAGAGAAACTTTGAGTAACTGTACAGGCAGCCAGCTATTTCTGTCATTACTCACAATTTTTTGGAAGTCACTTGCTTGCACTTCTGGCTTACTCAGTTAACATTACTTCCCTCTTGTGTCTCTGAGGGACTTGAAGATTAGTATAATTTTCCAAAGCAACTTATAATAGAAAGCGAATTAGGTATAAGACTTTGGACTCACCAAGATAAGATACATATGAAATATTTTCTCTGAATTTGTCAAATTCAAATGGACTAGACATTGTTGATATATTTATTGCCTCCATGTATTATATATTGTCATTTTACTTATTGTATATAGTTATATTAGTTATAGCCTTTTTTGGACAAAAAGGGGAAATGTAGTGGCATTTCAAATTCATTTTAATAAATAAACACTGCCTGAAGATCTGATAATAAAATAGTCCTACTAGTCAACCTTATAGATCAGATTATGGTAACACACGCCTTTAATCCCAATAGCTACAATAACACACACCTTGAATCCCAGTAACCACAATGACACACATCTTTAATTTCAGTATTGCACACCTTTAATCCCAGCCCTCGAGATGAATATAAGATGGGAGAGACAGAGCTCAGAAACACAGTCTCCTTCTGAGATTCCTGGAGGCAGAATTGCTGTTTTTGGACTGAGGTCAAGGTAAGAGCCAGTGGCTGGCTGTTTTGCTTTTTGGATCTTCAGGTTGAACCCCAATTTCTGATCCTGAGTTTTTATTAATTGTGCTTCAGTTGACTATCAACCTGTATTTTTTTAACTGTACATTACATTTTTGAATGAGCTGCACAAATACAATACCTTAATCAAGAGCAGAAATAAACATATAACAAAATTGACCTTAAATTTATATCAATAAACCAAGATCCATACCAGTGCAAATGTATATAACATATCCCCCTTTAAATGTAAATAAATATTTATAAACAATATTTGGGAATTTCTGTGTAGTTCTCTCCAAACTGCTTCCTGCTTTTTGTTAGATGAAGTATTTTCTTTTTAGGGCTTCACAGAGACCTTTTGATGGTCTTGGTTCATCAAACCACATTAGACTGGAAAGAATCCACAGGTTCTTATCTTCTGTGGAAACAAAAGCAGAACCTCTTTTCCAAAGCAACAAATCCTTAGACCCAAATTTTAAAGTCAAGAGATCGTTAAAATATATATGTTGGTTTAGCTTAGCAGCACGTACAATGAAATATCTGTCTGTACTTAGCTCATTCACAGTCAAAAACTTCAAAGAGAATACAACAATATACATAACCCAGACTCTATGATATCCATCTTTTTGTGGTCTATTCTTCTTTAATCCTTTAATCTATGACTATCTGTACTATGTCTCTTTAAAAACTTTGTTTCATTTTTAATAACCATTTACTTCCTTTTAAAACTGTCTATATTTTTTCTTCTCTCTCCCAAGCCTACGTACATTTATCCAACACTGTGACCCATTTCTGACCAAGAGTGCTTTTAAAATGGTAAGCAGCTTGGTCACAGCAGCCCTGGATGCTGGGTCTGCCTCTCTCAGGCTTTCAATATGGTGGAGGTAGTACACGGCTGGCTCTGGAACTGCTGGGTGGGAGCCATCCTCAGCACCTCAACTCTGAGTAGCACTGTCCTGCATGTAAACCTTTTTTATCTGAGTAAACGCTAATCTGCTATGCAGTGTACTGCACAACCTCAAAATATCTCTGTGTATGGCAGGGGGAATCTACCATGCTCTGCTGCCTATGCATGCCCAGCAGACCCAATCCGCTGCTTTCCCAGGCCAGGGTGCTGAGCATCAGGCATGCTGTCAGCTACTTTCCTCCTAACCCTGAGTGGGAATACAAATATCCAGGCCCTCAAACACCATTCAAGTGCTTGGCCTCCTGAAAGAGCCCTTTCTTAAAGAAGCCATGCAATTTTTGTATGTTTGTCTGCTGCTATTGCTGAATCAGGAATAATTCTCTTAAAGGAGCCGTGGTACCACTGTTCACTGCCAGCAAATAGAGCCCATCCAAAAAAAAAAAAAAAAAAGAAAAAAAGAAAAAGAAAAAGAAAGAAAGAAATGCTGGCTATCAAGAAGCTGTGCTTAACTCTGTTCTTTTATGTCTAGAATTTCTTTCCAAGCTTTCGCGGCTTTTACATGGATGTAGTTGACCATGTTGACACCAAATTGTTTGCAGAGGTACTGGCAGGAGCCATGTTTATTGGCACAACTCTATGGCATTTCAAGGTCCATGCCACCACTAAGAAGCATGCTGTCATAACTCATAAACACCATTTATTGTTTGCTGGCAGGGCCTCTTAAAAGAGCTGCAAGGTTTATACGTGGAAATGAGAGGCTGTGGATTCATTCTGGGTTAATAAATATCAGCTTTGATCAAGGAAGACCCCCTGAAAAAAATCTCTAATAGAAGCAAATGGTAAAGATGATCCAACATTTCAGAGAACCTCTGTTGAAGTTTCTTCTGCGTTCTATATCCAAAACAGCCTCAAGACTTCTGGCTGTGATGATCAAGCTTCACAGAACATTCCAGTCAGGACTTGACCATGATCCTAAATTTTCTTTAGGTCCCCATAAGATTATCAGCATCCCCAAACAGCAGGAACTAGCCTAGAAAACTATGACCACATTCCCAAAAAATGGATTATGAATGTTTGTCTTTGTTTAGAATGTTGGATATAAGTTGTTATGGATAATGATCAGGAAAGAAAGCAAATCAGAAAAGATTAGATTCAGAGTTCTTATTTTGAAAAAAAGGGGGACCCTGTAAAGATTTGTCACTTGTATTGTTTTAATAAAACACTGATTGGCCAGTAACCAAGAAGGATGTATAGGTAGGGAAACCAGAATAGGAGAATTCTAGGAAGAGGAAAGGCTTAGTCTGCAGTTGTCACCCAGACACAGAGGATGCAAGATGAGATGCCTCACTAATAAAAGGTACCAAGCCACATGGCTAATGTAGGCAAGAATTATGGGTTAATGTAAGATGCAAAAGTTAGTTAATAAGACCTGAGCTAATAAGCCAACCAGTTTATAATTAATATAGGTTTCTACATGTTTCTGTGGGACTGAACAGCTATGAGACTGGGTGGGACAGAAACCTCTGTCAACATAGCCCCACTAGATACAAATGATAAAGAAGCTGAGACATAAATCAGAGAAACATCACCCTTCACAATAGCCACAAATAACATAAAATATCTTGGGGCACACTAACCAAAGAAGTAAAAGACATGTTTGCCAAGAACTTTAAATCTTTGAAGAAAGAGATTGAAGAATAAACCAGAAAATGGAAAGATCTCCCATACTCTTGGGTAGGTAGGATCAACATAATAAAAATGTCAATCCTACCAAAAGCAGTCCCCATCAAAATTCCAACATAATTTTTCACAGACCTTGAAAGAACAAATAATCAACTTCACATAGAAAAACAAAAAATCCAGGATAACCAAAATATTCCTGTACAATAAAGAAACTTCTGGAGGCATCACCATCTCTAACATCAAGCTCTATTATGGAGCTACAGTAATGAAAACAGCTTGGTATTGACATAATAACAGAGAAGTTGACCAATAGAATTAGATTGTAGATCTGGATATTAATCCATACACCTATGAACACCTGATTTTTGATAAAGAATCTGAACTTATACAATAAAAAAGAAAGCATCTTCAACAAATGTTGCTGGCATAACTGAAAGTCAACATATAGAAAAATGAAACTAGATCCATATCTACCCTAATGCACAAAACTCAAGTTCAAATTGATTAAAGACCTCAGTATAAATCCAACCACACTGAACCTAATAGAAGAGAAAATAGGAAGTAGCCTTCAATGCATGGGCACATGAGACTACTTCCTAAATATAACACCAGTAGCACAGACACTGAGAGTAACAATAAATAAATGGTACCTCTTGAAACTAAGAAGCTTTGTAAAGCAAAGGATACAATCAATAAGACAAAAAGGTAGCCTACTGAATGGGAAAAGATCTTCATCAACCCCACCCCCACATCAGACAAAGGACTGATCTCCAAAATATATAAATAACTCAAGAAATTAGACATCAAAATTCCAAAAAAATCCAATTTAAAAATGGGTAGTAGCGAACTGAACAGAGAATTCTCAACAGAAGGATCTCACGACTGAACAGCACTTAAGGAAATGTTCAACATCCATAGACATCAGGAAATGCAAATCAAAACGACTCTGACACTAGTCAGAATGGCTAAGATCAAAAACACTGCTGACAGCTTATGCTGTAGAGGATGTGTAGTAAGAGGAACACTCCTCCATTGCTGGTAGGAATGCAAACTTCTACAACCACTCCTGAAATCAGTATGCCAGTTTTTCAGAAAAATGGGAATCAAAACTACCTCAGGACCCAGCAATCCCACTCTTGGGCATATACTCAAAGTATGCTCAATCATACTACAAGGACATTTGTTCAACTATGTTCATAGAAGCATTATTTTAATAGCCAGAACTTGGAAGCAACCTAAAAGCCCCTCAACCAAAGAATGGATAAAGAAAATGTGCTGCATTTACACAGTTGAGTACTACTCAGCAGAAAACAAAAGCAACAACAACAAAACAATGACATCTTGTAATTTGCATGCAAATGGATGAAACTAGAAAAAAAAAACACCCTGAGTGAGGTAACCCAGACCCAGAAAGATGAACATGGTGTGTACCCACTCATAAGTGGATACCAGCTGTAAAACAAAGGATACTGAGCCTGTAGTTCATGACCCCAAAAAAGCTAAGTAACAAGGTGAACCTTAAGAAAGGCATACATAGCTCTTCCTGGAAAGGGGAGATAGAAAGATCACCTGACAAAGTTGGGAGCATGGGGTTTGTGGCAGAAGAGAGGACAGGAGGGGAAGAGGAGCAGGGAGAAGAACTTGAGAGAATGGGATAGGCGAGATGGAGAAAGGACAGAGATGGAGAGAAAGGAAAGAGATATTTTGATTGAGGAGCCATTGTGGGGCTAGTAAGAAATTTCCAGGAATCCACATGGATGACCCCAGCTAAGACCCTAAGCAATAGAAAAGAGGGTGACCGAACTTGCCTTGCCCTGTAGTCAGATTGATGACTATCACCACTATAGAACCTGCATCCAGCAACTGATGGAAACAGAGACAGAGACCCACATCGGAGCATTGGACTGAGCACCCAAAGTCCAGTTGAAGAGTGGGAGGAGTGAGAATATGAGCAAAGATGTCAAGACCATGATGGGGACACACACTATAACAATTTACCTGAGCTAATGGGAGCTGGACAGGGAAGGAACCAGCATAAGACCAAACTAGACCCTCTGAATGTGGGTGACAGTTGTATGGTGGCGGCAGACTGCAGGGCCACTGGCAGTGGCACCAGGATTTATTTCTATTGCTTATACTGGCTTTTTGGGAACCCATTCTCTTTGGATGGATACCTTGCTCAGCCTAGATAGAGTAGAGAAGGCCATGTACCTTCCCCAAAGTAGTGTGCCTTACCCTCTCTGAGGGTAGGTGAAGGGAATGGGAAGGGAAGGGAGCAGGAACTGGAATTGGTATGTAAAATGGAAAAAGATATTTTTTTTCTTTTTTAAAAGACAAAATAAAAAAGTTCATCTAGACACATCTTTGAAATATTTAGCTATCTCAAATTATTTTCACTAGAAATTTATTATTAATAAATTTAATAGATAAAATTATAGAACCATTTCTACTAAATAATCTAGACACAGATGAGACAATTGAATAAGCACAAAACAATAACAAGAATGATGTTTATCTTTAAATGCACTTTATGGAATAAAACATATATTATATAGTTTACAGATATGAATGACAAATGCAACTTTATGTTTTATCATACCAACATTTAAGGTTTTGGGGTTTTTATTCTGTCAACAGTATCATGTTGTGAATCACAGGTTGGTCTGCAACTTGTAATCTTTTACCTTAGCCATCCAAGTGCCTGGATTATAGGCATGAGTCACTATGTCTAATTTATAAGTATATTCCTCACAAGAGAAAAAAATGGTGAAATTGATACAATAAAACAGAAAATAAATAAAGTCAAACCATTAATTTTGTGTACAGAAAATTCTTCTTTTTGAATTCAGTGTTTGAAGGCAGATGTATATGTCTCAAAGCAATGTAGACAGAATTTCCATGTCCTAAAGCCATGTGAGACTAGTGATCACAATTGGCAAAAGAGATGAAATGATTAGATTTAATAAATTTTCTCTCAGCCTTGTTCAGGGAAGCTTTTCTTTTCAATAAGCAACAGCAAATTCAGAGACATATTGCTCAAGGCACTGAGGAAAAGTGGTAGTTGAGTCCTCAGCCCTGAACAGGACATTTATATCACCTAGGGCTAAGAGAATGTCTTGGAAGATGCAGTAGGAGATATTAAGCCACTAAGTAAGATTCTTTTTTTTTTCTAGGTATGATGGGATGTTTTATTCCTAGGATAAGGCTTAATATATGTAGTACAAGCATTTCTTTGGAATTAAATATTAGCTTGACATTTTGAGTTCTATATAAACCTTATATTAAAATTCTTGAATTCTTTTCAGACAATTCATAATGAAATACGTTAAGTACAATAATATTTTTACATTAAGCAAAAATTCATACCGGCTCTAGTATTTTTTTTTTCAAACAGGTTAAATTGATCAAATCTTTTATGAGTTATTACGTGATGATTTTCTTTTTTTCTTTTTTTTTCTTTTTTTCCCCCACATTTAATTATTTATTATTGCATTATAAATAGTACCATTCAAAATTTCCATCTCCTCCGCTCCTCCCATTTCCTTCCCGCTTCCCCACTCCCCCTCCCCTTTTCCCCTCCAGTCCTAAGAGAGGGCAGGTTACCCTGCCCTGTGGGAAGACCAAGGCCCTCTCACCTCCATCCAGGCCTAGGAAGGTGTGAATCCAAACTGACTAGGATCCCAAAAAGCCAGTACATGCAGTAGAATCAAATCCCAGTGCCATTATCATTGGCTTCTCAGTCAGTCCCCATTGTCAGTCATATTCAGAGAGTCTGTTTCTATCACATGCTCGTTCAGTCCCAGTCCAGCTGGCCTTGGTGAGCTCCCACTAGATCGGGC
>PVIU01010498.1:0-69748 GCA_004026605.1 Ondatra zibethicus | reverse complement strand
GGATGGGGGTGGGCCTTGGACTTCCAACAGGGCAGGGCACCATGCCCTCTTTCAAGGAAGAAGGGGGAGGGAGGAGGGGTGGGGGGTAGTGGGAGGGGACCGGGAGAAGGGGAAGAAAGGAAAAAATTTTTTTTTTATCTTTAATTATGTTCTTGAATGGAAAAAATAAAACAAAACAATGTATGGAAAAAAAAAAAACCTAATTCAAGTTACACTTCAAAATTGAAAGATGGTAAAATCATTTTATTGAATGATTAATAAAGATGCATAATCTCAAATCAATGAGTAAAATTTAATGAGTTTTGGGCTAGAGAGAGTATTAAGTGGTTAAGAATATATACTGCTTTTGGAGAACAGAACCCTCTTTCAGCTCCTATCACCCATATCAGGTAGCTCAGAACAACCTGCAACTCCAACCCCAAAGAATCCAATGATCTCTTCTGTCATTGACAGGCACCTACACACAGGTATGCATACACACACATACACATACACACAAACAAAAATAAACATACTTTTTTAAAAATTTCAATGAAATTGAAAAACTAATGGATAAAGATTGAATGATATATGATAAAAGAAGAAATAATACAGAGAGACCATGTTTAGGCGGGTGGGTGCTATTTGAAGGGCAATAGACAGAACTGAATAATAGAATAAGACTTATGGTTTGGGTCTTGTTTTGTTTTACTCATAGGTTTGTTATATGCAGAATGGTTTTCAATGGAACAAGCTAGGCAGGAGGTCCTTGGGGTGTGTACCCTCTGTTATCTGTACACCAAGAGATGGTGGTATTTAGACATGCATAAAAAGCAGACCATTGCCAGAAACATCATCTAGAATTTTCAGTACTGGGGAATGATTTTCACGGTAGTGAAAAAAAGACAGAAATCAAGAATGACTCTTAGAATTTACTATACCATTCCCAGTGATCTTGAGCATTCTAATATTCAACAAATTGGCAGGGAGAAAAAGCTTGGCAGCAAAGACCAAGGAATAATTCCAACTCCAGTAAGTAATGAGTGGAGGCAGTTCAGCACAACACAAAGAAAGCTTAGAGAGTATCTGCTATTACAAAAGAAAGGAGTCTCTGAGAAAAAAGTGATTAACCAGGCCAAATTCTTCTGAGAGGTCATTGATGGAAAAGAAAGTCACAAAACAGCCAGGGTGATGACAGCTCAGAGGGTAAGGCCTGAGTTTAACTGCCAAACTCCACATAAGGTTAGAAAGAGAGATCATACTCATGAAAGTTGTCCTCTGACCACCTGGCATCAGACACACACTCTCATGCACATCATACATATACAATACAATAATAATAATAAATAAATAAAAGTTTTGAAAAAAAAAAACACTGGATTTGGCCAGAAGGAAGTTTGAGATACTCTTGGTTCAAGTTAGGGAATAATAAAGCAGAAGCCAAGTTAAATGAATTTTTTTAAAGAGCACTTAAGAGAAAAAAGCAGAGAGGGAAGCAGGGGCTTGAGGAAGAGTCACGGACAAGGAAAACAGAAATGAGGCAGGGGCTGGAAGGGGATGTTGAGTCACTGAAAGTTTTATTCCAATTATGTCATACTTGAGCTTTTTTTACATTTATGATAGTGATCCATGGATAAGAAATGAAGACAAAGAGGAACAACTGCTGGAGTTTAGTTTCCAAGTACCAAAGAATACCCCGAGCCTTGCCACCACAGAGGTGTTGACCTGCAGCCCAGAATACCAGGCTACTGCAAGAAGCTCAGAGATATTGAATGTACAGGTAGGTGCAGTAGCAGAGAGGGGAAAGGAGGAGAGGGCTGCCTGGTGGGGAGATGGGGTGTTTCCCACTAGACTGTGAAGCCGGGTCTCAAGTTGGGAGTAAGAAGACACTAAGGGAAGGTGTTCAGGAAGCACTTTCTAAGACCAGGATAGGGAGATAGTTCCATTGGTAAAGGGCAAAATATACCAGCTTAGGAAAGGACCAGGACCAGAGGTCAAACAAAAAGCTTAACACAATAGTGTGTACTTGTGACCCCACTACTGGGGACATAGTGACAAGCAGATCCTTGTGGCTCATGACTCAAACAGGTGAGCCCCAGGTTCTAGAAACAGAAAAGGCAGTTGGATCCTGAGGAATTATGTGCAAGGTTGACCTCTGGTCTCCACATGCATGTGTATACACAAACATGCATGAACACTCACACCTATATGCAGAGTAGAGTACACCAGTATGGGGCAAGAATTTCCATGTAAAATCTAAGAAAGCTTTAAAAACAAAGGCTTCTAGACCCACAAAAACAGGAGCCAAGTACAGCTTTTTGGTAACAGCATTTTTTCAGATAGGCTCTGTTTGCTGGCTTTGAACAGGCACGCTAACAGTTACTTTAACAAAAGGCTTACTGACTCAGCATAAGAAATGGCAGCTTCCTGGTTCATACTGGCAGCATGAACTCTGACTCTTTCAGGCTGAGCACTTAAATGGGGTTTGTGAGCAGTGTGTTACTAGTTGCTTAATGGTGACACAGACCTGCTGCGACCCTGGAGCTGGTTCAGCATTCATGGCTCCCAGAGGCAGCGAACATGCCTCTGCCATGTGGGACTGGGCAGAGCCAATAGGTAGGACCACAGAGTTGATCCTAGCCATGCTTTCTTAGCATTTTAAGAAGCAGTCCTGGTCAGAAAAGAATTACAGATAAACGATAAAGACAAATTCAGATGGAAAAGACCTCTAAATGGATCACAGTATTTAACATATGTATATAGGCTTAAGAGAGAGAGGAAAAAGAGTATAACAGTTATAAAAGGAAGTAACTTGTTAAAAAATAAAACAAAGTCTTTAAAGAGACAGTACAGATAGTCATAGGTTAAAGGAGTAACAAAAAATAAGCCATGCAAAGATGGAAAATACAAACAGGTCTGGATTATGTATACTATTGTGTTTTCTTTAAATTTTTTGACTATGAAGGAGTTAAGTACAGAGAGATATTTCATTGAATGGGCTGCTAAGACAAACCAACATATATACTTTAAAGATATCTTGACTTCAAAATTCAGGTCTAATGATTTGTTGCTTTGGAAAAGAGGTTCTTCTTTGGTTTCTGCAGAGGATGAGAACCTGTGAATTCCTTCCAGACTAAAGTGGTTTGATGGATCAAGATCCCTTGAAAGGTCACCGTAAACACCTCCCAAAATTATTTTGTTCAAAAAAACAGGAGGCAGTTTGGAAAGAACTACTCCCAAATTCCATAAATGAGTGTTTATAAATGTTTGTTTACATTTAAAAGGGGATAAGCGGTAGATACTTTGCATTGGTATGGATCTTGGTCTATTGATACAAATTTAAGGCCAATTTTGTTATATGTATATTTCTGCTCTTGATTAAGGTATTGTGTTTGTGCAGCTCATTTTAAAATGTAAAGTATAGTTAAGAAATAAGGTTAATAGATATTCATCTATATTACTCAAGCTTCTAGTCATGTTAGTTAGGTTTTCTAGATATATAGAGATATATTTCAGTTAGACAGGTATTCGTCAAATCTTTCAGAGACCTTCAGAATATGGCATTTTGGTGTCGGACAATGGTCTGAATTCTGTCAATTATATTTTAAATAAATGCTGATTGGCCAGTAGCCAGATAGGAAGTACAGGCAGGACAACCAGATAGGAAGTAGAGGTGAGTCAAGGAGAACAGGAGAATTCTGGGAAGAGGAGGCAGTCCTGACTAGCCACAGAAGAAGCAAGATATAACTGCCTTGCTGAAAAAGGTACTGAGCCATGTGGCTAACATAGACAAGAATAATGGGCTAATGTACATTATAAGAGTTAACAAGAAGCCTGAGCTAATGGGCCAATCAGTTTATAGTTAATGTAGACCTCTATGTGATTTCTTTGGACTAAACAGCTGGGAGACCTCGTGGGACAGAAAACTCAGTCAACAGCATTTAAAATGTTTTAATAACTTAATACTTTTTATGACATGAGATGCATCTGCTCCTGGCAGCACCAATTACTTCAAGAGGAAGATGGTCATCAAAGAGGCTCCTTATGGAGTTTGTTAGCCATTTGACTGCCTGATGGTATGCTGTGTAGACTGGACATGCGGGACCCATAGAATGGTGACTGATGAAGTTGCCTAGCAAGGGTTAGACAGTCCTTCAGGGCTCCTGTTTCATGAAGGAGTCTGATGGACATTCTGCAGGACACAGAAGAATGTGACTGACAAACTACCAATATAGACAGGACTGTCTTTGAAATTTCCTGCTTCATGGAAAAGTCTGCTGGATACTGCTGGGGCCTGTAGGTTGAAGATGGATGCCTCAGTGTTGCAGAGAAATTTTGGGTGATTATCCAGGCAGCAGAATATCTCTGTCAATTATAGAGTTTTGGAAGTTACTTACAATGTACTTCCTGTTTACTTAGGTAATATTATATCCCTCTAAAGTCTTTGATGGAGTTGAAGAATAGTTAAAATTGTAGTTTTCTTTAGTTATTATAAAAGATAAAGTAGATATAAATATTGTAACTGTAATTCTTGCTTGATACCTGTTTAGTTATATGTAATTTTACTATATTAAAGTTAAAACCTTCCTTTTTATTTGAATATGTGTTGCTTTTATTGGTTAATGAATAAAGCTGTTTAGGCCAGTAGCTTAGAAAAATAAAGAAAGACGGGAATTCCAAGCAGATGGAGGAGAAAAGAAGATGGAATCAGGGAGACACCATGCAGTCACCACTACAGGAGACAGACGCTGGACAGAATTTTATTAGTAGGCAACAATCACATTGTGCTACACTGATTAATAGAAATGGGTTAATTTAAGATGTAAGAGTTAGTTAATAAGAAGCCTAAGCTAATGGGCAAGCAGTGTTGTAATTAATGCAGTTTCTGTGTGAATTTTTCAGGTCTGGGCAGCTAGGAATGAACGAGCAGCCTCTGCCAACACAACACTCACATAAAAAGTCAGGCATGTCTGCACACACCTGAACCTCCAATGCTTGAGGCAGTGACAAAGAAGGGAGGATATCTGGGCTTGCTGACTTAATTGAACTGGTCAGTTTCATGCCAATGAGAGACCCTGCCTCAAAAAAGAAAAAAAGAAAGGTTGACAGTACCCAAGGAATGACACCTAAGGCTCTCTCAGGCCTTCACATGCATATGTACAAAAGTACTCATATAACTGCATACATGTTCATCTTCCCACATGAAAAAGCACATATGCATATATACACACAAATAAATAAATACATAAAAATAAATACTACTGAATATTGAATAGTCATAATCATTTTATGCTAAGGGCTATTCTAAGTCATTAGTGCTCAATAAAGAACAGAAAATATTAAAGCTGATGACATTGTAACCTACAACAGCAGAAGACTAGAAACCAAGACAACAGTGTAACAGGAATACATGGCCTGAATACAACAGTGTATACAGGCCATGGGAAGATGAGTTACCCAAGTCCCATCTTGAAGGGTGCACAGTATAGAGGAATGCATGATATAAAGAGAAGCATATCAGTTAGTGAAACCTTTCCCCAGAGTCCAGCGGAAGAGGTTAGAAGAGGCTGGAAACTACTTGACTAGACCTAGGCTCAGTTTCAGGTGCGATGAAGTGAAGTCGAGAGGGAAAAGATGCCCTGAGAGCTGGCAACACCAACTTCTGTGTTTATCTGTGGAGTGTAGTTGGAAATTATCAGCATTTGAGTAAACAGACTGAGTGAAGGCTGACTATCACCGCCATGCAGGTGACTGAGTCTCATCCAGCCAATTGATGGTCCATCCTCCTATTCGGAGACAAGAAAGGGAAAATTCTCCTTCTGCCTGTCTCCATCTCCTTATCTCAGACTTTCATCCTCCTCTACTTTAAGATATATTAGTTCCTTATTAATTTTGTATTGCTAAGATCTTTATTTAATGAATTATGCTTATTTATAAAAGTCTTTTTTAACTATTAGAGAACTTTCTTTTTCAGTGGACACTGGTTACTTCAGAGATTCATAATTCATCAGAGTGCTGAGGATCTGTGTGTGTTGAATGCTCAAGTCATCTAGGGTTCAGGGAACATCACAGAAGATGGGGCAGAGACAACACTAGAGCTGGAGAAGCATATAAAGTGTTGAGGAATACTGTCTTCTAAGTATGACATGCACATAGGGATTAGCTGAAAAAGGGATGGGATTAGCAGGAGTGGTGGAAGACATGAGAGACTGGTGGAGGAACCTACTGTTATATATAATTAATATGTATGTTATTTTGCTGACAAGATAAGAAAGATGCACTCACTAATACAAGAGTAATATGACCACTTCTCTCTGACATAGGGGTGAGTTCCTGGACCTCGAGTCTTTGGGTTCTAGGACTTTGATAAGTATCCCTGTCATTGCCAACACCACCTATAGACAATTTAAACCTTTGGATTAAGGCTATTCTACAGACTTTCTTGGTTCTCCATTTCTTGGCAGATGTTATTTCATGAGAGTTCTTGGCCTCCACAAATCGTGGACACCAACTCCCATAATAAATACCCTCTTACTTGTTTGCGAGCATCCTGCTGATTCTGTCCCTAGAAAGCTATGGTGATGCAAATCAACCGCCCTGACTTCACATCAACATTCTTGAGCCTTAATGTCACCATCTTGAGTCTTTGTGGTATTTAACTCCTGAAGTTTTAAGTATGAAGAGGAATGATATATAAATATTTCTTCACTAAGTTTGGAAACCAAATTTTATTTGATTTGAAGGTGCTCTTCTTTGGAGTATCCTGTGACCAGCTGTCAGCCCTACACATACCCACAGCAGTTCCTTGGAAGAGTGAGAAGTCTCAGGCCTAGCTTGGGATGTCAGGCCACTGAAGTGCCTACCCATCTAACTTCTCTCTGAGGCAGCATCAGGTAATGAGTTTTCGACTCCTGCTGTGTGTGGGCTTGGAAGCTTCACTAACTCCTACCCCAAACAAGCAGCAAGGCATCAGTGATGAGCATCTGGAAGAGCAGCAGGAGGGGGTGGGCATTTCTAATCTGAGAAGAAACACTTTGGGGTGCCTGACACTGTGGCAGCCTAATTCAATATTAATTAGAATTTAATGATTTTCCAAGAGCATCCAAGAGTCTCAGCTGCCTATCCTCCTGACGTGCTCATTCTATGGCCACATTTGTCTCTAGAACTTGCCTTGTGGTTTTTTCTTCCCCAAAGACTCTCTCCAGTGTCTTAGATGGCCCTTCACCCTATCATGTCAACATCAGTCCTCAAAGTATGTGCGTGATAGTTTGAAGACACTGAGGTAAATTTAAAGTTGAAACTTGAATGTGGGAGTTTTCATGTCATTGGTCCTTAGTCATTAGGCCATAAGCCACAGGAAATACACTTCATTTTTGTGAAAACCAGGAGGTTTACTTATATTTAGCTCTAATTCATGTTTTAAAAGAATATGTATAGTCCTTTCTTAGTCTGATGATCAAAAAATAGGGGCAGTGCAAATTTTTAATGCTTTATTTAATAAAAACAATCACTTTGTAATTGGTATATTGACATGTTTATTCATTCACTTAACAAGCATTTACTCACACAAAAGAGAAGCTTCATCTGGAAATCGAAGAGCCCTATAAAGCTCCTGTGTATGAGTACTTTGAAAGAATGGCAGGGATGAGATGAACGAACGCAGGGACATCTGGCTGAATGTGTTCTACCAAAGTTTACATATAAGAATATAATCCATGATGTAAGAATATTTGAGCCAGGTGGTGGTGGTACACATCTTTAATCCCAGCACTCTGGAGTCAGAGACAGACAGGTCTCTGAGTTCAAGGCCAGCCTGGTCTATGCAGTGAGTTCTAGGACAGCCAGGGCTACACAGAGAAATTCTGCCTCAAAGAAAGAAAAACAGGGAAGGAGGGAGGGAGGGAGAGAGAGAGAGAGAAAGAGAAAGAAAGAAGAAAGAAAGAAAGAAAGAAAGAAAGAAAGAAAGAAAGAAAGAAAGAAAGAAAGAATACTTGACCATGTTTGACAATTAGAACCTGGTTTGAAGCCCTTACACACAGAACTTAGATGGTTGTGAGAGAGCCCTCGTGAAGATACAGTGCTATGATGCTATGTATCAGGCAGGTCTTCATCTTATACTGAATATGTTGGTGGTCTGATTTTGTCCTTTCCAGCTCCTAAATCTGGAATGAACAAAATCCTATTGTTTAAGCTTCTCAGTCTATGGTATTCAGAAATAGCCACTTAACTAGAATAAGATGAGTGACTGCCTGGTTCTATACATAGGAAATGAGGTTTGAACTGAGCCTTGAAGGCGAGTGAGAGCTGTGGGCTCAGAAGCACTGGTGGAATACACTGCAGGAAAATTCCATAGCTTATACAATAGTCTGGGGTGAGAATTTGCTTGGCCTGTCAAAGACAAATACCAGAGAAAGCTGAAGTGAAGCGAGGGTAAGTGGCAGTGTCCCACTGGGAAGAGTCTTCAGATCTAGGCTCAAGAGTTCCAACTTTTATCTCATGATTAATAATGAGCTATTAACAAACCCAAAAGGCATAGAAAGAGTTGCATCCAGGGGTTTTTGCTTTAGTGGGAACTTTGAGAACAGAAGCGAGTGTTGTCATGGACACATCAACTAAGAAAGTCATTTTAAGCTTCATAAAATCAGTGTGGTAAGTTCAAGCACCAAAGTTTGAAGGAATTCCGAGAACCTCTTTCCATAAATACCTTCTGAATTTCTGCAGCACTTCCTTTGTTCTTTTGTTTGTTTATAAGTGAAAGTGTTTTCTGTAAACAGAGGAAATACAGGATGGGATCTAAAGCTATCAGCCACTCTCATCTTAATGTAAATTTGCCTTCTAAACTCAGGCTGGCTGTAGTTTGGTGGGTTTGTGAGTTTCACCAGTGAAAGAATCAGGCTTGGAACACTTGGGAGCTGCTTCATTGAGAAAATGACTTTCTGGAATCTGATTAATAGGGGATGTAACATTGCACTTGCTGAAACAGAGACAGGAGAGGTATAACATAGATGATAGAAAGGGTCAAGGCTTTGACTGGATTTAACCCACTTAGCACTGCTTCACAGTGTTGGTCCCACTAGAATGAAATGGCTTAGTAAGAAAGATTTTATTACTACTAAGAATCTCATCATCATTCTCAGAAGGCACCTCAATGAAGTCCACATCAAGAATCATAGACTAACCAGTTGTGGTTCCTGTGAGCCAATTTCTGCATTAAATGCCCCAATATTTATATCTTATCATTCTGTTGGTTCTGTTTCTGTAAAGAACTGTGACTGATGCAAGTCAGCTACCCAGAGTGATGACTTATTCCCACATGAGAGAGGTCCTGGGGTAATCTGGAGACAAAACAATAGGGATTGGGCCCTTGTCAGAGATTTCATCTGAACTGAAACATTTTCTCCTGGAAGAAAAGGAAGACTAATTAAGATTCGGGAAGTAAACAAAATTTACAAAATTTAGGAAACTCCTAAAACTTACAAAAGTCAAGGGTCCTCAAGATTATATAAGTGTTAACCATTGCAGAAGAGAGGAGATTAAATTTTCACCACATCAATAATCTATGATGGCTTTATTTGCATATAAAAGTCACATACTGTGTGGAGCCAAATAAATGGCAATGCCCCTCCCCCAAAACAGACAATACTCTTATGGCTTTAGAGGACTATCACTTGGGTAGATTTTTCTACAAATTCCCAAAAATTTAGTGAAGAAAATAGTAAATGTTGTCCAGGAGCTTGTCTTGTATTTACCACACAGGCAGATGTCCACAGCACACGGCTCTTCCCAATGTATAGTTTCTGAATTTGTAAATTCAACTAGTATCTGTAGTATTTGGCCTCTTATTGGCCTATGCCCTTAAGAGACAGGCCACGCCCACTCCCAGCTTCCAGCCTCTGACCCCAATTCTCTCCCCTTCTTCCTCTTCCACTCTCATGGGAGCAGCAGCCGCTTCTCTTCCCTCTTCCCCCTTCTCTCTCTCTCTCTCTCTCTCTCTCTCTCTCTCTCTCTATCTATCTATCTCTTTATCTTTTCTTCTTTTCCCTCCATCACCCATCTAATAAATGTTTAACTCTGTATGGCACACCTATCCATCTCTCTTTTGTCCGTCCCATACCGCCGCACAGCCCATACCGCCGCAGCAGCAGCGTGCATGGGGACCAGCAGACTAGCCGCGTGGCTGCCCGCCCGCCCGCCGCAGAGACTGCGTGGTCTCAGGGACCTGCAGCAAGCTGCAGCAAGCTGCTGGCACGCCTTCTTTTTAAAAAAAAAAAACACAACAGTATCTACTTATCTGAAGATGATAGACAATATTATTTAATGGAATGATCTGTTGGGTTGCAGTAGGTATTGTTAGCAATCAGTTCACTTATTTTATACATACATTCCACGAATGTTTTTGAGAACTTTCTTTGTGCCAGGAACTTAGAAAATATTAATACCCATTTACTAAAGAATCATTTCATATAAATGAATTCATTTAGTTGTGCAATGATGATCTAGTGTTGTCTACCATGAAAGATATAGGAGGGCTCTTAGATCTTGCAGACATGTGGTCTAGACATGATAACATGAGAAGAAAACTAGTGTGTAATGATTGGAGGACCGAAGAGTGTGGGTGAAGGGACCACTGGTTGTTTCTAAATGGGGAAACAGGGGCAGGGTGTGCTGAAGAGCACTTCAAAAACATCAAGATTGCTAATTTTCTACAAAGAGGGTTCCTGGCGAGAAGGCAGTAAAAGCAAAGAACTGAGGATGGTAAATAGAGGTTTGAGAAGTGAAGTGATACATGCCAAACACGCAAAATAAAGAATAGAAAATAATATGGAAAAACCTCACTGTAAAGAATCCATGGAAATGTCTTGTTTGTCTCTCTGTTTGACTTTTGAAATAGTGCCTCCCACTGTAGTCCATGCTAGCCTGATTCAGTATGTAGCCCATGCTGGCCTCAAACACATAACACTGCTACAGCCTCTCAAGTGCTCACACACCAGGCATGTGCTGCCTGCTGGGACTGCAATACAGACCTTGAGCACCGAATTGAAGTGCCAGTGTTCTATGGTTTCTCATAATTAAAACGGTTTGGCTACATTTGTGTTTCACGAAATTGCTTTTGGAAGGAGACAATGGAAGCCTTGAGCCTGGGAATCCTGGGTGTCTCAGATTACTGTGAGGACAGACCTAGTATATGTCTATCTTTTCAGTGCTTGAAGTGGTATAAGTTTCCTATCCATGGAATCTATGGACTGACTTTTATGGGTCTGGTGTAATTCAGTGATTCACCGGTCTGACTAGAGTTTTAATTTTAGTAAAATAGAGGCTTTTTATTGAAACAACAACAACAAAAAAAAAAAAGACTTCCCATGACCAAGTTCTCAACACAAAGGCTATTTATTTGCCCCTAAGGGAGAAAGGTCAGGGAATGAGAGACAAAAGACATGAGATAGAGGGCTAGGAAGAAGGGAGATTGGGAGAAAGGTATTAAGGAGAAAAGACAAGGGACAGGGAGAAGGGAAAAGGAATAAGGGAGAGGAGAATTGGATACTTGCCTCAAAGGGACAAAGGACTGCCTCTGGACAGAGAGGAGACAGACATGGCACTTAGGCAAATGGCAGTATATGAAAGGGAAAAGGGAAACCCTGTGTTAGGGTGAGTTGGTTTGTTTTGGTTGGTCATGTAGCTGAAATGGGGATTTTGGTTGTTGGATTCAATGTTTTGATAGCTGGACCTTGGTGGTCAGCCTCAGCGGGAGGAAGTGACCAAGTAAAGGAACAGACCTTGATGTCTAGATTTAGAAATGCAATCTGACAGTTTTGCAAAGCAGAGGGAATAAGGGAAGGGCAAGGCCTGCCAGAGCCATGTCTGCCATGCTTAGACCTACTAGAGTCCTTCGAAGACCAAACCAAAAAGTATTCTAGGTAAGACGTTGTCTATTGTTAGTTCAAGGATTTTAAGCTGTTTCTGTCAATGGCTTAGTAGAGTAAAGCCAGGTGGGAAATCTGAACAGAGATATATAGAGAGAGAATAGGCAGAGTCAAGGAGATGCTATGTAGCTGCCGACTGAGACAGACTCCAAGGAACCTTATCAGTAAACCACGAGCCTCATGGTAAAATACAAAATAGTAGTAATGGGTTAATTTAAGATGTAAAAGTTAGTTAATAAGAAGCCAGAGCTAATAGGCCAAGTAGTGTTTTAATTAATATCGTTTCTTTGTGATTATTTGTGTGTGGGCATCCCGGAACGAATGAGCAGTCTCCATCTACAAAAATTGTAAAGTTTATGCACCCATGCATCTCCCTATTAAATTTTATTTAATATAGTCCATGTACATTTATGTGTATGTGTACATTTGAGTGTATAAACAGATATGTATTTGCATTTATGGATCTGTGGGTCCATGTGCATATCAGTAAGAACATGCATGTATAAAGACCAGAGTAGAACATTGGTTATTGTTCCTTGGGTGCAGTCCACCTTCTTTCTTTCTTTCTTTTTCTCTGAAAATATCTATATGTATGTTTGTGCACTTGAGTGCAGGTATCCAAGGAGGCCAGCAGAGTCAGACACTGTGGATCTGGAGTTATAGATGGTTCTGAGACAACTGATGTAGGTGCTGAGAACTAAACCTCAGTCTCTAACTAAACCAAGTGCTCTTAACTACTGAACCATCTCTCAAGCCCCTACCTCCTTTCTTGAGACAGGATCTTTCATGTTTGCCCAGAGTTCTTCAAGCAAGCAAGGCTGGCTGGCAAGCTCCAGGCATTCACCTGTCTGCCTCTCTAGCTCTGGGGTTATAAGTATGAACCACTAAGCTGGTATTTTAAAAATGATGTATTTAATTTTTGAAATTTATAAGATTATTACATCATTTCCTCCTTCCGTTTATTCCCTCTAAAACCTCTCACACACCCCTCAATTTTCCCTTTCAAATTCATGGCTTTGTTTCTCACCACTTTTGTTACACACACAAACACATATGTTGTAGAATATTTGTTGAAGATGTATCATATTTGTTTATGCTGTGGAATATTTGTTTAATGATGCAAGGATGCGTTGCATTCTTTTATATTGAATTTGTTTACCTCTGTGAAGCTGTGTTACTTTGTCTAAAATACATGAGCGGTCTAATAAAGAGCTGTACCCTCAATAGCTAGACAAGAAAGAGATAGGTAGGGCTGCCAAGCCCAGAGAATAAGTAGAGAAGAAATCTAAGCAAGAGGGAGGAGAGGAGAGAATGAACAGGAGATACCCGGGACCAGCCAATCAGCCACCAGCCAGCACACATAGAGTAGAACATGCAGAAAGAAAGATAAGAGTCCCCGTGGCAAAATGTAGATGAAGAGAAACAGGTTAATTTATGTTAGAAGCTAGCTAGAAATGAGCCTAAGCTAGACTGGGCATACATGACTAATAGGAAGTCTCCATGTTATGATTTGGGAGCTGGTTGGTGGTCCAAAAGAAGAAGTCTGCTATATTCTAGGTAATTTTAGATAGGTAGTTAGTGAGTTTTTAGATATCCTTACTGTTATTTTACCTGTGCTACTCCCTCCTTCGGTATTTATTTTTCTCCATCACCCCTAATTGGAGTCCTCCATCTTTCCCATTTCCTCCATTAGATCACTTCTATCCCACTGTTCCCCCTATCTACTTCCCCTCCCACTCTATCAAAGGTCACTTTTACTTTTCAAGTTTCTGCAACTTCTCCAGGCTATGTACTCACACCTGAAGATTTGGAGCTAAGATCCTCAGATGAGAAAGCATATGATATTTGTCCTTCTGGTCTGGGTTATACTATGCTATATGATCTTACCTAGTTCCATCCATTTCATTTTCATTTACAGCTGAATAATATTCTGGAGTATACATGTACCACATTTTCATTATCCATTATTCAGGCCAAGACAGGTACTTTCTCTGCCATGTTCATTGCTGTGGTATTCATAATAGCAAAGTTTTACCAACTGAGCCATTTTTCCAGTCTTACAGCCTGTATTTCTTTTTTGAGTCTAGTTTCTACTGCGGAGAAGATTCCTGCCATAAATTACATTATCTTAATGTCCAAGTACCTAGATTATTAGTGAAAACCTTACATTTGACTGATCAAATAGAATACCTCTGTTGTAATATTCAATTAGTGACCCTTTAATATCTTCAAACTGATTTGATTAAGCATCAAAAATATTAGCTTGAATGAAATTCTTTATGAGATTTGATAAATTGGAATCCTATGTTTTAATACACTTGCATTTGGGGTTTGTGGTGGTTTAAATGAGATATTTCTCATTTCTTGAATATTTGAACACTGATTCCCAGGTGGTGGTGCTATTTGGGAGGTGAGACCTTGATAGTGGAAACACTTCACCAGGAGTAGCTTTGAAGTTTTGGAAGTGTGAACCCACAGCTTCCTGCCATTGTTGCCAGCCCTTCACTCCACCATCATGGACTCAAAACACGTGGAACTGGAACACCACATAACCTCTATCTTCTATAGGTTGCACAGGTCATAGTGTGTTAAGGCAATAGATGAGTAACCAATGCAGGCTTATGTTCAGTTTTGTGTAATCTACACATACACACATGCACACACAGACATAAGCATTTGTCATTAGCTATGCCTTATGCATTTACCCTGTTATCTTATCCATAGTGTGGGCTTGTTCAGCATCAACAGTTCAACAAAATCCATTATTCCTTGCTGCCCCTTGCCACATGCAAGCAGAAAGACAATCTGCTGTTTCCACACATTGCTTCTTCAAGAACTTCATTTAGGCATTTTGCATGTAAAGTGCTATATCTGATTTTTCTGGGTTGGCTTATAAGGTGATGAGAATTTAAAGACATTTCCTGCAAGGCATTTGTTTTCTCTGACATTGTTTTGTTGCTAGACTTTAGTATTTAACTACCCAAGGTGATAGCCATTCCTGAGCTTATTAATTAGACATGATCAGAAATTCATTTTGAGTAAATACTGTCAACTTTATGATAGCATGTAGCATGCATCTTTCTTGCAGGTCATTTTAAAGATTACCATCTTACCCAAGCAATTAAGATAAGAAAGTCTATTAATATTTAACCACAAAGATTTCAGAGCCATCGGTGTGTAATGGAATAATTGCTTGCCAAAAGTATCAGTGGCTTGCTTTAGCTCCCTTTCTCTTCCCTTCCTTCCTTCTTTTCTGCCCATAATGGCAACTGAACATAGGAACTCATAGATATTAATCACTCTTCTCCTCAGCTACACCTGCCAGCCACCTTTCCCCTCATTTATACAGAAGCATGTTTACTATGACCTTGAAGTCACCCCTAAAAGGAAACCTTTAATTTTCCTCATGTTTTAAGTGCTCACCTTCTAAGTACTTTGGCAGGAGCAAAGAAGCAAATTTTGTTAGTAATATTTTACTGAAAGAGCTTTGAAGTTAGATATCCTTGCATTTAATCCTGGCTTCATTGTTTATGATTGGTGGATTTGGAAGTTCATACAGTGTTTGCAAATCCCACATCTCTCTTGCCTATAGAGAAGAGACAGTGACATCTCCTCCATCCAGTGTCTCCTGTAGTGCAGATTTCCCTGCAGAAAACCATACAAAGGTGCTTGTTGGTCAGAATTCCCTGAGGGATCCCAAGTTCTAATAGCTTCCGTTGGAGATGTATTCTTTTGCTACAATTTGCTCTTTCTGTTTATTATGTAAGTGTATGTGTGTGTGTCTGTGAAAGAGAGAGAGAACATATATAGGAATTGGCAGAGGCTGGTCATTCGTTTCCAGCCACTTAGATACGAAATAATCACACAGAAACTATATTGTTTGCAATACTGTTTGGCCAATAGCTTAAGCGTATTTCTAGCTAGTTCTTATATCCTAAGCTAAAACATCTCCATTAATCTGTGTATGAGGTCATGGCCTACTGGCAAAGTTTCAGTGGGCTCCAGTGGAGGTGTCTGTCTCCTGTGGCAGCTACATGGCTTCTCCCTGACTCTGCCTACCCTCTCTATATATGTCTTTCAGCCTGAATTTACTCTGTTAAGCCATTGGTCAAAAGCAGCTTCTTTACAAACCAATGGCAATAAAACATATCACAGCATACATCACCTCCCACATCATCTCCCCTTTTATGTCTAAATAAAAAGGAAGATGTTAACTTTAACATAGCAAGATTACATATAACAAGACAGGTATCAAGCAAGAATTACAGTAACATTTATATATACTTTATATTTATCATAACTAAGGAAAACTATAATTATAACTATCTATTCTTAAACTCCATCAAAGACTCCAGGAGTTAACAGGAAGTACACTATAAGTAACTTCCAAAACCCTAGAACTGACAAAGACATTCTGCTGCCTGAACAATCACCCAAAGTTCCTCTGCAACACTGGGGCATCCATTTTCAACCTACAGGCCCATTGTATCCAGCAGACTTTTCCATGGAGCAGGAAATTTCAAAGACAGTCCTGCCTATATTGGTAATTTGTCAGTCACCTTCTTCTGAATGTCCAGCAGAGTCCTTCATGAAACAGGAATTCTGCAGGACTGTCTTACCCTTGCTAGGCAACTTTAGCAGTCAACTTTCTGTGGGTCCTTCATGTCCAGTCTACACAGCATACCATCAGGCAGTCAGGGCAAGAGTAGTCTCTTGCCCAAATGGCTAACAAACTCCATAATGAGCCTCTTTCATGCCCATGATCCTCTTGAAACAGATTGATGTACAAGGAGCCAATGTGTCTCATTGTCATAAAAAGTCCTAAGTTCTTAAAACATTTGAATGCCATATTCTGTAAGACTTTAAAAGGTTTGAACAATACCTATCCATCTGAAATATACCTCTGTAGATCTAGAAAACCTCACTAACATGACTACAAGCTTTACTATTATAGATGATTATCTATTAACCTTTTTTATTAATTATACATTACATTTTAAATGAGCTGCATGAACACAATACCTTAATCAAGAGCAGAAATATACATATAACAAAAATAACCATAAATTTGTATCAATAAATCAAGAGCCATACCAATGTAAGGCATTCATCTCTATAGCATATCCCCCTTTAAATGTAAACAAACATTTATAAACAATATTTGAGAATTTGGACATAGTTCTTCCCAAAGTGATTACTGATTTTTCTTCAGTGAAGTAGTTTTGGGGTTCACAGAGACCTTTCGGGGGATCTTGTTTCATCAAACCACATTAGTCTGGAAGTAATCCACAGTTTCTCATCCTCTGTGGAAACAAAAGCAGAACCTGTTTTCCAAAGCAACTTATTCTTAGACCCAAATTTTGAAGTCAAGATACCTTTTAAATATATATGTTGGTTTAGCTTAGCAGCTGAAACAAGGCAATGTCTCTCTCTACTTAGCTCATTCACAGTCAAAAAATTCAAAGAAAACAGAGTAGTATACATAATCTAGACTCTCTGAGTATATTCCATCTTTATGTGGCTTATTTTTCTTTGCTCCTTTAATCTATGACTCTGTCTTTTTAAAGGCTTTATTTTATTTTTTAAAAACCATTTACTTCTTTCTATAACTGTAGGAGGAGGGCCCATTTGTTCGTCTTGGCTGCCTGTCTAGCTTAGCCCTGAAATAACCAAACAGAAACTATATTAATTAAATCACTGCTTGGCCCATTAGCTCTAGCTTCTTATTGGCTAACTCTTACACCTTAATTTAACCCATTTCTATTAATCTGTGTATCACCACATGGCAGTGGCTTACCGGGTAAAATTCCCAGCGCCTGTCTCTGGTGGCTCCATGGCGTCTCCTGACTCTACCCTTCCTCCTCCCAGCATTCAGTTCAGTCCTCTCCTCCCACCTAAATTTTTCCCTATCAGGCCAAGGCAGTTTCTTTATTCATTATCAATACAAGCAACACACAGACAGAAGGACCTCCCACACCAACTGTCTATATTCTTTTTCTTCTTTCTCCCAAGCCTATGTACATTTATCTAACACTGTGACCTATTTAGAGGTCTTTTTCAACAGAATCTGTCTTTATTGGGTATCTGTAATCCTTTGCTTCTTAAAATGCTAAGTGGCATGGCTAGGACTAAGGCTGCTTTGCCTTTTGGCTCTGCCCAGTCCAAATGTCGGAGGTGTTCACTGCCTCTGAGACTGCCAGGTGGAAGCCATCCTCACACCACCTCAACTCTGGTTAGCACCATGCAGCATATAAACCCTTATTATCTGAGTAAAAGCTAAATTTGCTATGCAGCACACTGCACAGCCTGGAAATATCTCTGTGTATGGTGGTAGGAATCCAACATACTCTCTTGCCTGTGTAGTCCTTAGCAGACCCAATCCTGATGCCTGCCCAGGTGGGGAGCACTGAGCCATGGGCATGGTCTCATCTACTTTCCTCCTGATCCTGAGTGAGTACACAAGCACCAGGACCCAAAGTGTGTGAATGGCCATGCAGGTTAGCCCCATGCTGGAGGCTGTTCATTTGTTCCCGACCACCAAGACCTGAAATAATCACACAGTAACAGTATTAATTACAGCACTGCTTGGCTCATTAACTTAGGCTTCTTATTAACTAACTTTTGCATCTTAAATTTCTATTTCTATTAATCTATGTATAACCACATGGCTGTGGTCTACCAGTAAGGTTCCATCTGGCATTTGTCTCCTGCAGTGGCTACATGGCATCTCCCTTACTCTGCCTTCTTTCCTCCTCTATGTGCTTGGAAGTCCTACCTTGCTCTCTCTGCTAAGCCACTGGCTGAAACAGCTTTATTCATTAATCAATAAAAGCAACACATATACAGAAGGACTTCCCACACCAGTGCTGGAAAATTGAACACAGGTTCTCATGCTGTGCAGCAAGCTCTCTCACCACTGAGTCACCTCCCCAGCCCCTCTTCCTTTGTATAACTCATGTTTCATATGGCAATTTTGGCAATTTCCTTTATGTTTTCCTTTGGTTGGTACTCTTTCCACATCCTCCCCCTCACCCCTCCTTACTTACACCTATCTGTCAACTTTCCTGTCTCATATATTCCATTACCCTGCCCACTGTGGTTCCTGCCCCCCCCATAATGTCTCATGTGTTCTATTACCCTGCCACTGCAGCTCCTGCCCACCCCTATCATGTCTCATGTGTTCTATTATCCTGCCTCCTACAGTTCTATGATCCCCACCCACAAGAGTATTCTTAGGCATTCGTGCTATGTGTTCATAATCACACTCCTAACTCCATAGTCTTTCAATCCCAGGTTCTCACCACCACTCCTAAACTTATTCCCAAAATATGCCATAGAAAGACATTGGTCACTTGTCAGGGCTGGGGAACTTGGTCTTCTCATATTCCCTGCTAGGATTCTTTTTCCTTCCCGTGGAAGTACAGCCTTAGACTTTGGTGCCAGATCAGCCTTCCTTCTATGAGTCCCTTCAAACTTTTCTTTCTTTCTTTCTTTCTTTTACATCAGTGTATGTGTCTGCATGTATGAGTGTGAATACATGTTTGTATATATTCATATGTAAGTGCAGGTGCACATGTGCCACAGCACATATATGGAAGTCAGAGGACAACCTTGAGTATCAGTCCTCACTGTACATGCTGTTCAAGACAGAGTCTCTTGTTTGCCTCTGCATTTTTACCTCCCATATTACTGGAGGGGTGCTATGGTAAACAGATGAACACTCCCACATCTGTATTTATATGGTTCTGGGGTTCTGAGTCAGGCCCCCAAGTTTTTAGAGAAATCACTTTAAGCACTGAGCATACTCATTTTACCCTCTTAGCCTAGCCCTCTTGCTCAACATTGTTTATCCAAAAACCTAAAATCACTCCTTGGAGTTCATGAAACTATGTAAACATTTCCAAACTTGAATTTCAAAATTATCAAAACTGATTTACTGTTTTTATTCAGATAGATAGATAGATAGATAGATAGATAGATAGATAGATAGATAGATAAAAGTGATTCCTTTTTTGCAAATTGTCTTCAACCCAGACTTTCAGCTTCTTGTCAAGATGAAGACACAACTCTCATGAGAAAGTTCTACAAAGACTGAGACTGAAGCATGCTGGGAGGTTCTCTAGGGCTTGTGCAGATGTGGGATATATTTAGGCACATACAAACATACTCACAGCAGAAATGCCCACCTTCATTAACACAGCTTCTCATCTCTAAGTGGTACAAGTGTCTCTCAGTGGGAGAAGACCTCTTTCTGTCTCCGCCGATAGCAGGCTTCCCTCTCCTGCAGAGAGAAAGCTCAAAGAACAAAGTTCAACACCTGTATGCAGGGAAAGGAGCTAATTATTGCAAGTATCTCTTCTCCCCCTGGTATCTCCCTTCATTAATGCTGAAGCTTAGTCGTGGCTGACTTGCTCATCTCCGGCTTTAGTACAACATGATGATCAAAGTCTGATTCCACATCAAATGAATCTACCTCAAAATCTCAATGATGCTGACACCTTAATCCACTTAATCAATGACAGGGGGCACATTTCTATGTCATAAAGCAATGTGGTTTGCAAACCACTGCTTTTAAGTAAGAAAATAGAAAAGTTCTAAGGAAATCAATGTGTGTTATTTTCCAAAGAAACACTGTATTTTGGGCAGAAAAAATGAATTAGTGGATCAGAGTGCTTTCTCAGTAAGAATGAGGACTTGAGTTTGAATCCCATAACCAACATTAAAAGCCATATATATATATATTATATATATGTGTGTGTATATATGTATGTTATATATACACATATAAACCTCACACACAATCTCTCTCTCTCTCTCTCTCTCTCTCTCTCTCTCTCTCTCTCATGCACACACACACACACACACACACACACACACACACACACACACATCTCCATAGCACTGAGAGGAGCAAGGGCAGGAAGATGACTGGGCTCTGCTGGCTGCCAATCTAGCTATAGGGTCAGTAAGGCTTTGTCTCAAGGGACTAAGTTGGGGAGTGATAAATAGAATACCAGATATCACCTTCAGCCTCCAACCTCTGCCCATGCACATAGGTGCATGTTCCTGCCCATACATATGTACAGACACCACACATATGCCACACACATACACCAAATATACCCTCACACATATACATATAAGCATAAAGAAATGCCACATTTACTGTACAAAGATATCAGTATCCAGGAAGGGCAATTTAAATGTCAAAAGTTGCATTTGGGTGAAAAGTGTCACCTTTAATGCATCGCTGCAAACATGTGCATGATGACTCTAGGAAATGGGTGCCAGCCTTTGTCCCATCTTTTTACTGCCAGCAGGAATGCAGAGGCAAGGGTTAGAGCTTTAAGAAAATGTCTAACATATGTTTGTTTAAGGAAAGTCTAGTGAGTTTAATATGTTTTAATATATTAGTGAGTTTAACAGTTTGAGAAAATGTCTACTGAGCTAAATGTGTGTGAATGTGTGTGTGTGTGAGTGTGTTTGAGTGTGTGTGTGTGTGTGTGTGTGTGTGTGTGTGAGAGAGAGAGAGAGAGAGAGAGAGAGAGCTTTTTAAGGGTCAGTGGAGGCTAAAAGAGTGTTTGATTCATGGGGCAGGAGTTGCAGATAGTTATGGGCCACCTCCCTTGAGCCTTAGAAACTGAACTCAAATCCTCTGCAAAGCAGCAAATGATCTTAAGGGTTAAGTATCCCTTGTTTAAATTTTTACTTGTTTCTTGTTTTCTTGACAAGCTTTTTCACTGAAACTCACCAAGTAGGTTAGTTTGACCATAATGAGCTCTAAGGACCTGAAATCTCCGCTGTGATTCCAAGTCCATTCTTGCCACCACATCTGCAAGGCAAGTGTTACACCAGCTGAGCGCTCTCTCCATTCTTGAAGATTATTTTAAATAATAAGTGATTCTCAAAGTACTGGATTCTAACACCAGCAGACACAATGCACTAATTAGCTTATCATTGACTAACCAGAGACAAATGGAGTATGGTCTTCAAAGGGAATCTATATTGAAACTAGAGACCTCTCCTACTCATTGGCAACTCTAAACACATAATCAAAATTGTTTTATCTCAGCTCTCTGGACTTTAAATGGTAAGTAAGACATATATTTTCCTGTATTTTAAAAAGTTATTCACTTATATTGTGTGAGTGTAGGGCATGCATGTGCCAAGGCATAAATGTAGTTAGAGGAAAAGTTAAGGAAGTCTATTTTTCCTTTTACCACATGAGTTCTAGGAATGAAACTCAGGTCCCCAGGGTGGGCAGCAAGTACTTTTACCACTGAAAAATCTTGCAGAATACTTTATATTTATTTTAATTATTCTTCCAAAAGATTTGTTTTATTTTTATGTGTGTGGGGTGTGTGTGGGCATGGTTGTATGTGTGCTTATGTGCAGGTGGGTGCAGTGCCCATGGAAGTCAGAGGAATTATATCCCCTGGACCTGGAGTTACACGCAGTTGTCTGACATGGGTGCTGGGAGTCAAACTCAGGTTTTCTACAAGAGCAGCTGTTGATCGTAATCACTGATTCGATTCCCTTGCCAAGCTACCTCACATCCTTTAACAAACACTTGAAATTATTCCAAGTCTTCAAAATGTGTGTGTGTACAAGAGAACAAGACTTTGAAAAAATAGTTTGTAATATGAACCTTTATAAATAAATCATACATAATAAATAATGGCTTTATTCTATATGTAATCCACCCAAGCAAAGTCACTGAAATATAGCCAAGCTGTGGTGGTGCATGCCTTTAATCTCAGCATTTGAGAGGCAGAAGTAGGCAGACTTCTTGGTTCAAGGGCAGCCTGGACCACAGAGCAAGTTACAGGACAGACACAATTACACAGAGAAACCTTGTCTGGGAAAAATTAAAAAAAAAACAAATAATTAAATAAAAAAAGAAGAAGAAATAAAAGGGTTCTGAAATATTATGTATTTGCAAGCGAAATCCCAGAGTGCCTGTTGTAGAATACGCTAAGGACCACTGGACTTGTTGGGCCAGGTTAGTCTGTATCAGAAGACAAGGTAATGATAACAAAAGAGGACAGACCCTTATTGTTCCTTTTCTTTCTCCATGTGCTAGAACCTCACACACAGGAGCTTGATATCCTCTTGAAGAGCATGTATCTCTGCTTCTTAATCACCTGAGAGTATGCCTTCTATCTCATCATCCCAAGGTACTGGCTAAGTGCCGGCCCCTCGCCTGTATTCTTGACATGGAAAAAGGTGCTTTTAGCTCTGTCAGAACCAAGCTACACTGTCACAGTGCATCCTGGTGTTTAATCCACATGCCCAGTTAAAAAGCTGGACTCTATTACTAAAACTGGTATATGGGCAGCTGTCAGGTCTATGGAAGCTTCTGTTAAAAACGTTTGCTTCAGATTTCAAATTTCCACTGAAAGTTGCTATGTTTTGAAAGTGAACTGCCTCCCAAAGGCTCACATGTTGTATTTTGAATGTGAACTGTCTCCTGCAGGCTCACATGTTGTATTTTGAATGTGAACTGACTCCCAAAGGCTCACGTGCTCTATTTTGAATGTGAACTGACTCCCATAGGCTCGCATGTTTAAACACTTGATCCTGGCATGCTGTCACTGTTTGAAAAAGTTGCTGAACCTTCATGAGGCAGAACATCACTGGAGAAGATGGGTCACAGGAGGAGGGCCTTCAATTAGCTTGGCTCCAGCTCCTGTTCATTCACATTTCCTGGCTGCAGACTCAATGTAGCTAGCTATCTCCCTCTCCTGCTGCCATAACTGGCCCACCAGGAGAACCTGTATCCTCTCAAACTGTAAAACAACTTTCTGTCATGTATATATGTATGTGTCTTTGTGTGTGTTTATGGATGCATATGTGTATGTACATATATATGTGTGTATACGTACACATATATACATACATGCACACATATTTACACACACACATATTCCTTACTTTTCACAGAATTTTCCACCTTTCCCAGGTTCATCTTATATGACAAGAGTAGTAGTGGTGACTTTCCTGGCCTATAGGTTATCAGGTGTCCTTGGCCACCTTCCATGCAGTAGGGAATAGCTTGACAATGAGGAGAGCGACATGAGCAAGGACAGAAGCAGACAGTGTGCAGACACTGACCCAGGTCTTGCCTGCCCCAAACCAAGAGCCTGAGACTATGCAGTGGGGAAGGTGAAATATCTCAAGGAGTTCTAAAGAACCAAGTGACTGTCAGAAGGTGCCATTAGTACACAGTAGTTCTGCATAATAATGAGCTTCATTATGACACTATCAGAAATAAATATAATGCACTTAGACCGCACCCATTCCCTCTGACTTCCCTTGCCATCTCTTGTCTACTTCCCACTTTTGTTGACTCATTTGTAGTTGGTTGTTTTCACTCTGCTCTTTGGGGGTCTGCCTCACACTTCACAAATAAATACATGCAGACATATTATTACTTATAAATATCCAGCCTTACCTAGACTTGATTCTTGCTAGCTCTTTTTAACTTAAATTATCCTAACTGTCTTTTGCCTCGGGGTCTTTACCTTTCTCTATTTCTGTATATCTTTTCTTTTCTTTCCTTCTTATTCCGCTGTGTGGTGGGTGGCTGACCTCTTCTTTTCTTGCTCCTTGATCTTTTTCCTCCTAGATTTCTTCTCCCATTTATCCTCTCTGCCTGCCAACCCTGCCTATCCTTTACTGCCAAGCTATTGGCCGTTCTGCTCTTTATTAGGTCAATCGGGTGTTTCAGACAGGCAAAGAAACCCAACTTCACAGAGTTAAACAAACGCAACATAAAAGAATGCAACACATCTTTGCATAAAAACCAAGTTTCCACAGCATAAACAAATATAACACATCTTAAAATAATATTCTACAACACTCCATCCTCTTCCTAACTAGCTCTTCTCACGTGTGTGTATGTGTGTGTGTGTGTGTGTGTGTGTGTGTGTGTGTGTGAATGAGTTTCACTAGTGCTAATATTCTTGACAAGTGCATGAGTGAGAAGTGATTTACAGGAACAAGGACAATGTACCAGTATCTACAAGCTTAAGAATGTGTCTATCTCCCCCAAACAGCCATTAGCTGCCTAAAGAACATCAAGAAGGTGTGAATTAAGTTTTACAGAAGAGTTATGGGTACTTTTTAGATTAAGAGTTGACAATATGAACCAGTTCCACTCTCATTTCTGCTTTTCTATTATTATGATGTTATGGCCATATCTGATCATTTCTAATCTAAACACTCACATGCAATATGCAATGTATGTACATACATATCACACACACTACCTATAGCACAATACACACTCACACACTACCTAACACATGCACATTCATGTCATAATCATGTATGACACCTATCACACACACATAACAAAATATGTACACAGTCACCAACCTCCTGCATAAATATCATAAACAAAAACAAACACACACTACCTTATACACTCACACACATACACATACATACACACACCACCACACTTTAATAATGCCTACCACAAACACAACACACACATGTAGCACCTACCATATATGTGCACACGCGTCACACATAATATTGACTTCTATTGCTAAATAATCACAATACCTCATATTATGCTAACAAGTTGCTCAGGCTGCCAAGTTTGGCCTTGCAAGCATGAAGACCTGAGTTTAATCCACAACACCCATGCAAACCATTTTAGGCATTAGAGTTGATGCTTGCAATCTTACTGCTAGGAAAGCAGAGACTTGGAGAGCTACAAGATGGACAGCTCCTGAGGAAGGATAACAGGAATGGTCCTCTAGCATCTATTTCTATAGCTACACACAGGTACAAGCACCTTCATACATGCAAACATGTAACTCTCAGGGAAGAAAAGTCTTGCACCAGTAAAACATCCATAACAGAGTTAATTGGTAGAAAAAGCATGCAGAATATCACCTGTTCCTACAAGTCTTAAAGCCTTCCTTGGCTGGGTTCCAGAGTACATGCTAATTTGCATGGCTGAGGTAAGGTGATCTATTTATTAAGGCAATGAAGCTGAGCGCTAGATTATAATAATTAACTCCTTGAAAATAATTATTTAACCTTCATTCAAATTTATCAGTCACTAGGGCTTGGTTGGCTCCCGTTCACCGTCGCGAACTATTAGTTGGAGAGCAGTTCCGAGAACAGGTCATAGAATCCATTCCCCTGCTTTCACTGTAGCTTTATTACTGATCAATCTTAACAATATCTCATAATTAATTAGAGTCTCAAACAGACAGCCCATGAGACTTCACTCATCAGTGACCGTTTCTTCATTTAAAGAGAGAAACCCAGTTACCTTAATAAGCAAGTGACTACCCTGTGCGAGTGATACAGAGGGGAAGAAGATTAACTGAAATTGGCTTAGTTTCTGGAAGTTTGGCTGCATGACGGTACAGGTGTCTTCTAAGTATGGGTTCTGGCAGCGATAGGACACTCTGCCTTTTAGACTGCAAAAAACTATTTCAACATAAGTTAGAATGATTGACAGGTTCTTGGGTTTGCAGTTTCTTAATTCTTAATATCTCTTTCCACTTCTTCCAGCTTCTGTTTCCTCCTATTTTCAGCCTGTCTCATATCATTTGAATTCCTTTTACTCTATCCTGCAAAAAGATTTTAAAATCTTCCCAAATTATATAAAATTATGCAGTATATTCATAGACATGTAAAAATAGAAAAAAATCTGTTTGGGAAACAGACTAAAGAAAATCAATTGATACATTTATAATAAGTTATAGGGTTGAGTTTTATCTTTATTTGGAACTTTCTACAATAAGTAATTCTGAATTTGATAATAATAATATACCATAATGATTATGATATTAATAGAAATAATTGCTACCATGAGAATTGCATGAACTTGGAGGGAAATTCTAATGTAGGGCTGGAGAGATGGTTTGGTACATGAAGATCACTTGCTACTCATGCATCAGGACCTGAGTTTGGGTTCCTTGAATGCACATAAAAAGTTGGGCATAGCTTCACACAACTGTCATCCCAGTGCAGTTGGGTGCAGACTTGGTAGCAGGCCAACTTAGCCACAAACCGATGATCCATGGCTAGTCAGTGCCCTGTTTCATAGAAATAAGGATGATAGAAACGGAGAAAGGCACGCAGTTCTCTCTGCCTTCTGCACAGACATGCATGGACAACTCAGTTGACAGAAGCCTGCACCACACACCGCTTCTTACTGAAGTGTTTGTCATTGGGGCACACCTTAGTCCCTCTCTAAAATGTGATGGTTTCATTTCCATCAGATTCCTTCTACAATACTTTCCCTCTAGGGCTGTGGTAGAGTTTAATAAAGTAGCCTTCATAAAGTTCCTTACACATTGCTTGTTCTCCTCCTATATAGCTATGTTTTAATGTGACATCAGAAGGGATGTCACTGAAACTATATTAAGACATTTTCTATATCAAAAATATAATGTCTCTTTTGTTGTCTTTCCTTTTTGCTGCTAGGGTTTGAGTAGAAGGCCTTGTACCTGTGGTAAACACTATACCTCTGAGTTGTGCCTCTACCCTTAATGCCTTTGTTTGTCAAAAGCACACACTCAGCAACTTAGATGTCAAGTCAGAAATCTCTTCCACAATAGTGACGTTAACTCCACCCAGTAATGGCAATCACCAAACTCACAGAATGATCAGTGACAGGCATATGGCTTACGTGGATGCTATAACTTTTGGCCAACAGAAAGTTTTTAGTATTTTTTGTCTGAACCCAGTATAGTAATTAGGTGTTTCAAATGCATGTTTATTATGTTAAACAATTGGTGAAAATAAAATGACAAAAACTAACAAAGAACATTTGTGTTGGCTTGAAGGAGAATGTCCTTCTTAGACCCATATATTTGAATGTTTAACCATTAGGGAGTAGAATTTTTGGGGAAGAATTTGGAGGTGCGAACTTGTTGGAAGAAGTTTGTCGATGGAAATGGACTTTGAGGTTTGAAACCTCAGTCTCTTGCTTTCTGCTTGTTGCCTCCTGATCAGGATGCTAAAGCTCTCATCTATTGGTTCAGCACCATGCCTGTCTGCATTCTGCAATGATGTTCATGACTAATCCTCTAAAACTGTAGGAAGCAAGATCTAGTTAAATGCTTGCTTGTATAAAAGTTGCCTTGGTCATGGTATCTCTTCACAGCAATAGAACAGTAACTAAGACAACATTTTTAGAGCAAATCTTACCATACAACCAATTAACAGTCAAGTCTAAAGTTCTCTTGCTGCTGAATCTGCTGCAGGTCAACTGAGCAAATCATCTCTAATTCTGTAAGAAAGGAGCTTTGTTTAATGCTGCCCATGTATTATGATGATTCCTTGCAGTGGGCATGGGACCATTAGGCCAAGACTCTTCTCATTCTTTGAAGAGAGGACAGGCACAATTACTGTAGGAAATTTAGTCATTTGAGAGAACATATAAGTTTTAGCACAGACCCTTAGGGCTAGTATTTCTGATGAATAAAGTATGGTGAGTAAAGATTTGGGAAATTTTATTTTATACAGAAATGAATTACTTTAAAACATGACCAGAGTACACCTGCATGGTAAGATCTGGTACAGAGCACATTGTGAATGCTGCACTGCAAAGTTAATCCCTAGCACAAGCTGCTTCCCATCCTCCCAGTGCGAAACCGTTTTTCATCCATCCTTTATAGAAACCTCCCTCTTCTCTTGTTTAGACTGACGACACCCTCCTGTTTATTCCATATATGCTCTGTAACCATCTGGGCATAAATGAAGATGTTTACAAGAGACACTTGTGTCCCTTCCTTTGGTTGTCAGACTATTAAGACACTGAGCCTGGACAATGAATATTTATTATGCCATGCTGTTCACTGTACACTACCTACTAAAGTTTTGATTTACTTGAATTTGATTGGATGATTCTTTTATGTTACCCAAAATGACTGCATTAACCATGTCTATTTCACTTTGTGTACTCTGTGTTAATGTCTGAGGAATTTTAAAATTTTAAAATTTGTTGAATTTTAAAGACCTTCCCTGTCAGGGCTGAACCAGTTCCTAGAGAGGAGGAGCAAAAGTGTGTACATCTTTTATATGCAAATCAACCTCCCAGAGTCCATATAGAACAACCTCCATTTTCAGGTCCTTATACACAACTACATCGCTGACTCACTCCTCCCACATCCTAGTATTAAACAAAGATAGACAGCCCATACCTCAAAATATGCTAACACTGTGTAAACTAATTCTGAACTTCTGTAACCTATCTCAGTCTCCCAACTTTTCCCCACCATGTCAAATACGAAGCTCTGGATTTTGTTCTCACTTCCTCTGTTTCCACTTACTCCTTGAGTGGCCCTATGGCCTCCTTGTTTGTAAAAATGGCTTTCTGATCTGTTAACTTTAACATCCTTGAAGAATAAATAATAAAATCTACATGTTAAAGCCCTTCCCTTGAAAGTCAATCTCTACAGGAAACCCACCCAAGCCCTTCCCTCTCTCAGACTAAAGATGACCCAGTATGTCTCATCAGCAATTCTATGGGCTCCACACATAATCCATGCGAATTCTAAACAGCAACTAGTTATGTGGTTGCTTTCCCTACCTCTCTGTCTGAATCCAACTAAATCTTATATAAACACTTACCACCAGAGCCTAAAATAACACCTACTCCTAGATTCTCCATATGTTTGTTGAAATGAGCTAAATTGAAAAATTGAGCCCTGGTTGCCACTGTAGAACTTTGAAGAAAGATATAGAGGAGAAACCAGATCGGTCTGGTTCAATATATAGAATTTTAAAACAGAAAAGAACACAGGTTACTATAAGACCCCAGAAGATGAACAGAAAACCTACCAGTGACAGTTTAAAAATATTTATGTTGCAGTGTGTGTGTGTGTGTGTGTTGTGTGTGCATACATGCACACATGTATACATGCATATTTGTGTGGTATATATATATGTATGTGAAGCTGTGTATATACATTATGTATATGTGTGTAGAGGACAGAGCTCAATGTTAAATACATTTTTCAATCACTGACCATGTTCTCTTTTGAGACAGGGTTTCTCACTGAACATGGAGTTGCCAATTAAGCTAGATGAGCTGAAAAAAAAGCCTCAGTGATCATCCTGTCTCTGAAATCCCAGCTCTGGAATAACAGGCATACACTGTCATTCTTAGCCTTTATATAGAGTCTAGCGCTCAAACTCATTCCTTGGGCTTGTATAGCAAGCAGTTTGCAAACTGAACTGTCTCCTGAGCTCTAATTTGTTTTTTGGTGTCAAATTCCAAGAGTACTCTTGCATTCAACAGAGCATATGGATTATCCCATAATAACCTGAGCTTAACAACTAAATGAAAAATAGCCTCAAAGATGTAAATTCTGAGCCCCATACTCAAGAACTGAATAGCATAGCATATTTGTAGATGAAGGAGGGAATGGTTGCATCAATTGAATTACTTTTCTTGGATTACACTACTTACCATCATTCTTTCTTGCCCTGTCTTTGTTCTCTCTGCTGTTGCTTTGTTACAGTTCATATTGACCACAAGCCTTTTTTACACAGGATGGACCAAGCAGTGAGTTAAAGTTCCTTAAAGTTCCAACTTATCCATTACTCTTCCACCTCGGACAAGTCACTTAACTCCGCCAACATGTCTCTCATTTCAGTAAGCTAGTACTAAAGGTACACATACACACACATACATATATATATATATATGTGTGTGTGTGTGTGTGTATATATATATATATACATATACTATAGGTAGTATTAAAGTAGTCAGTCTATTCAATATGTGTCCTGCACATGGCCAAAGGTTCAACTAAATCTTATATACAGCCATTGTTGCCTTTGAAGCACCTCCCACTCCTCTCTTTACTGCCATTTACACACATGCATCAGATCTGTCTTTCCCACTGGCACCCAACTTGTAACTCTTACCACATTCAGAATTGCCTTCAAATTTTTCTAGGACTTTATAAATTGAAGTCTAAACTCCTTAGTAAGTGATAAAAGAGTGCCCCATGGATCTTCCCTGATGATATCTGTACTCAATTGTAGAAATTCTACAGATAAGCACAGTTTCTACTCAAAGCTTCTGAATGCATTGAGCTTTTCCAGAACTCTGTGCATCCTGCACCATCTGTTCCCTTCACCTGAAATGTTCTCACAAGCTGTTATCAAAAGTTTCAAGGCAGAAATTGTAGTAGATTGAATATTATACAAGGGTGATTGACTGATTAAAATTTTAATTATAGAGAAATCAAAATGGGATAGGTCCAGAGCCAAATTATCTTTGATTTTGGCCCTCTAAATGGTCATTTAGCACTTATTTCTATATCCAACTAACATCTTTGTGACTACTGGGTAAATCCTTTTGAAATATGCAAACAAGATCCCTAGCTTCCATCAACCCAAGGGCTAAGAATGACATCGTAGAGCATCTGAGAACTATGATAGAGTTTCCTCACTTAACTATAACCTGTCTGCTCAATGTACTCACCAAGGTATTCTAAAAGTAGCCTTAATATGGATTTCTTTGTTATGTTTTAAGGAAACTTTCATGAAACTGTTACCATTTTGATAGACAGTTTAAACTGAATCTGTGTTTGTAGCTATGATTACCCATATTTGGCTCCAAAATAAATTATCTCTTAATCCTTTGGAGGTGACAGCTATAAATTTTATGATGACACAGTTTTTCACCTGCTGCACTCTGTTCTTTCTATGTCTCTGTGACATCATCTTCAGCACTTACTTGTGTTGATTTTTGCATCTATGTTTTTTCAGCCAGTCTGCTCTAAGTTGACCATGAAAGGGACTATGTCTTACTTCCATGTAGTCAGTGTCACAAAGAACTTGTAAAAAGTTGTCAGAGCTCACAAAGTTCTTATAGAAATAGGATTAAATCAGTCAAAATCCCAAAATTAATTTCTTCATTGATCTATTGGTTTCTTTGGTCAATGACAGTGGAGATCAAGAGACAGCACAAGCTACCATCTAAGGCATCTCAGACACTTAAACACTGCCACTTAGATCAAGCCAGGATTCTTCTTTACTTTACTTATATATGTGTATGATGGGTATATGTGGTCATGTATATGGAGGCATACAGAGACTAGAAGAATCTGTCAGAGCTTATGGAATTGGAGTTACAAGTTTTTGCAAGCTACCCTACATGGGTGCTTGGGAGCTAAATCCAGGTCCTCTGGAAAAAAGAAGGTGTTCTTAACTATTGAGCCATCTCTCCAAACCTTAAAACCAGGCTCTTGATTTTGACTTAAGCATCTCAATAATAGCTATCTGTGTTATTTGGGTGGCTTCAAGGGGATTTTAAAGAATTTTTATTGACTTTTTTTTTTTTTTAGAAAATGAGATCACTAAACATAACAGATTGACACGGTCATAAAGGTGAAAAGAGTCCTTTCTATAGTGGGTTACAAGGGAGGTAGACATGTGTCTTGACAATAAAACAAGTTCATAATCTTGTTTGTGAGACTAGAAAAAAGTTACACACCTACATCTTTGGAAGAAGAGAGGCTAAGCTCATTGTTACTTTATACTTGAAATGTGTCTATAAAAAGCATATCATCTCTGAAGAACCTAAATTTCTCCATTTTGTCCTCTGCCTCCATCTTGTATCTTGTGTAAGTTATTTCCCATAAAACATTCCAGTCCTCAGAAATGGCTAGGAACAAAAGTAACAGGATAGCCATCTGGAAAGTACAATAACCGCAGAAAGTCCCCACCAGAAGGTCAACCGATAAGAAAACTTGACAAGCATCAGGCAAAAATAAAACTTCTAAAATGTCCCTAGACATGAACCAATCAGGATTGAACCCGTTACCCCACACCCTGCTAATGTAACTTTTCTGGATTTTGCCTTTAAATAATGCCCTCTAGAAGGGCAGAATATCCCCTCTTGCTGCTGTTGTGCCAGTTGCCTTGATGAGGTCCCTGCCAGCTTGTATTGTGCACACAATAAACCTTGCTTTTGCATTTCAGTGAGTCAGTCTCCCTTGTGGTCTTTTGGGGTCCCATGGACTGGGCACAACAATCTCTACATTGTCTCAATAGTAAACTTTATTTATTGTACCAAAATTCTCCTTTCTCAAATGGCAAGAGATTTCAATCAGGCTCCATAGTGAGTACCTCTTTCTCTTTCTATAATGCCTGAATTTTCCTTTTATTTATAGCATGCCTCACACTTGTAAATTTAAAAAATACAATCTATATTCCAAGCCTGAATCTATATTATGAAGAAGAGAGAATAAGAGAGAACGAAAGTTTTAGAGTCCCTGAATCAACACCTTACATCACCATATACCTGTTGAGTGTCTCCTTCCCCTCTTCTCCCTCTTCTAAAGTCCCCTCTCCACACTGCACTACACACTGCACTACACACACTACACTTCAGCACAAGAAACAGATCTTACAAACATGTTGCTTGACTGATAATCACGGGCTAAAGGATTTTCTTTCTGAACCTGAAGCAACTGCTCTATAGTTTTAGCTTTTACTTGATTAAACATACAACAGATGTCACAAGAGTACAGGCTATATAAAGGGGATATAGTCCTTTTTGTATTAATTTCACACTACTGATTGTGACTTCTTGTCAAAGGTTAATAAACCATCTCACTGAAATAATTATTTTAGGGAAATATCTGTTCTGTTATTTAATAATGTACTCTATTCTCTAAATATAGAGTATAGTTAGTGTTACTAACTTGTCAGGTGTTAGGACATTCACAGACGTGAGCCTGTTCCACCTTGTCTGAAGGTCAGAGAGTTTGAGCTTATGTTTGTCTTTCAAAGTTGTTGACAACAGGTGTAGCTATAAAACAAAATATCCTGACCTAGGGTGTGATTACTTAGTGTTTTGTACGTTAAAGTGGCCCATACAGGTAGATCTGTTCCACCCTAACCAAAGGTCAAAGAATTCAAGCATACTTCTGTTCCTTCTTTTGAAATAGATGGTTTGGCTTAGAGAGTGGCTGCCTGCAGGTTACTTGGTCCAGGGTGTGTTCACAGCCCCAAACATCAAATGCTTTGCTTAGAAATTAATGGCTTGATGTCTCAAGTATTGAAACAAGTAACTGTTCTGGTTGTGCTTTGTGTCATGTTAAAGGAGCCTTTCCCTTCTTCTGCCCTTTTGTATTGGGGTACAAAAGTGTATGAAAAGTTAACATGGATAAAATCAGAACTCAAAACTCAGAATTCAGCATTCAGTGTTCGCTGAATTGCCCTCCCATTACTATACTGTGTCTCAGTGTTTCTTTTTTAATCTCTGTTCTTTCTATCTAACATTTCTAATCCTCACATCCCTACCCTGGAACATACAAACCCACAGTGACTGGACTGTAGCAGAAGTCACCCCAAAAAGGTGGCTCATGACAGTCGGGATCTGTAATCATATGAGAATCAGGCATATGGGGATGCCTGAAAGGCACTACTTTATTACACTGATTGATGTAGGATGACCCATCTTAACTGTGGACAGGACCATTCCCTGGGTGGAGATCCTGGATTGTATATAAAGGGGAAAGTGAACTGAGTACAGGTATGCATGTGTTTATGGATTTTTACTTTTTGGTGGTTGATTTGATATAACCAGCTGCTTCAACCCCTGTGACCTTCACTTCCTCACCACAGTGTACTGTCCCTTTAACTGTAGTCACATGGGCCTATTTCCCACAGAGCTGCCTTTTTCAGTGTTTTGTCACAGCAAAGGGGAAAACACTAAAGTACATAGTCATTGTCTAAAAATCATATAGCTGAATTATAATTTCAATAAAATTATAAATGATGAGAACTCAGGATTTCAATTCTGGTTACAACTAATAGAAAAGTCTGGCCGAAGTTGTGGAATGCTTCACGAAAGGAACTAGAAACCAGGGAGGAAGTATTTAACTTGTTTGTGTTGCTGTTTGCTGTAGTTAATGCTGAGCTACATTGCTAATAATGGATGTTCTGTGGAATTATCTATTCTCGTTTCAGCATTGTTAGTATTTATGGTACATGAGTCTGTAACTGATATTGTAGGTGCACAAATTCATGCTTTATATGCCTTTTAGTCTTTATAGATGTAGCATTGGCTAGAATATCTTTCCAGTAATATCCTTTACTACAAGTAATTTTTGTATATAATCTCATTTAAATAGATTCTCTGGGTGGGAACAAAACTTGAGAGAAATGCCAAAACAAGTCACATGGAAGAGAGACCTCTTTGAATCAAGGCTGAGGTTAGCACCAGTCAGATATTCATGGCTAGTCAAGGCACTGAAAACAAGTGATTGTTGAGAGCTCAGCATTAAATGGAACACCTTTATGACCCCTTCCAATGTTCAGGGATCCTTCTGTAAAAGGGGATGGTAAGAATGTAAAACCTTAGTGATGGATATGAGGGCTGTGAAATGCTGTCATGTAGGCATGACATAGCCATGACATTCAGGAAATTTTAGCAGCTGGGATTGCCTCATAGATTCTGCACAAACTGAGCCCTTAAACGTTTAGTCATAGATGGAACACAGTTTCATCGGGCTTCAACAAGGGAAAATAATGACAGTCAAGGGATGCTGGAAAAGAGGAGGTCTCTGTCTTCTGTATGGTAGCCTTTGGTAAGTTACTTATGCTCCCGAACACAGCCCCATAACCACGTCTGTTTTAGTGGCCCTGGAAAACTTAACGTGTCACAAAGCAAGACAATGGATTAGGGCCTTGGTGGGAGGAAGAGGACGTTTGATGGGTTATCAGAGGGATATGGATGGGGAAAAGGATGAGTATGACCAGAATGTATAATATATATAGATGAAATTGTCCAGAAAAAATTAATAAAAACAGATGTGCAATAAAAAAAGACGCAAGACCAAATTTTCAAATAAGTAGGTTGATCCTTTGGACTTTTAGTCACATTTCCTTTGCTACAGAAAAAGTAATTCTGACTAGGTGACGGGTATGGGAAGTTTGGTGGCGCTGGCAGGGGTATCAATTCTGATGGCTGCATTATGACCAAAAATAGTCATGTCCAATCTTTTGACATTGTGACAGGACATTGTCATTTATGAAGTTCATGCTAAAGAGCTTCACAATAAAATTTTTAAAATTCACAGAGAAAAGCCTCATAATTAAAAATATTCTTATAAACTCTTTGAGAATTTCATACAATGTACTTTAATCATATATATCTCCAATTCTTCTCCTTAACTCCACAGATCCAGCCACACCTCCCTACCTCCCAATTTTGTGTCCTCTTTTATTATTATTTTGTTTTTATTATGATTAGTTAATGAAGCATAAATTCCAATTTGTGCTGTCTATATAATTCTGGATGTAAAGCCACCTACTGGAGCATACTCTTTGAGATAAGTGACTCTTCTCCAGTGTGAATCTGGTAAACAGTAATAATGGCGAGCATGGCGATTTATGCCCATGGGTGTGATAGTGGCACACATCTTGTGGGAGCAACCAATTGTTTTCTGATTGAATTTAAGATTCACGCCACAGGAAGAAACACATGTCTGTTACTGTAAATCCGTCCAAGAAATGATGGTTGTGGAGTTCATAAACCCTAGGTGTGAACCCACTACTATTATTTTGCTCAATAGACATAATATCAAGTGTTGGGCCAAAATTATCTCAGGACCTGTACCTCGAGGCCCATAGGACAGAGAAAGGCCTGACTTGAGTTTGAGGGAACTGAGTGAGGATGAGACAGCAAAATCTAGGTAGATGCCCCTCCAGCCAGAGAGAGGGCTTGGCTGTCTCTCATTGGCTAGAGGTACCCCCACATCATATGATGTCACTTAACTTATATAAGCTGATGCTCACAGTAATAAATTAAGTTCCTGCTTTGACTTGACTTCCTATCACGTCTGATTGTCCTGCATCATGGGGCTATGGAAAGGGGAGATAGCACACTCACCTTTCCCTGGGGAATAAGGCTAAGGAGGCCTGGCAATTAAGCTGCTTTCTAAAATTAGTATCTCTCTACTATAAATTAGTGCAGCTCTTAGATCTCACAACATTTCAAGAAGGCTTAAGTTTTCTCTTCTGAGCCACATCCATAGATATTCTTGGCCACATGTAGTCCATGGACCTCTAATTGAACATCCTGGTAGAACAATTCTAACAAAGACTGATTAATGATACCCTTTTGGGTTGCCAAATAGTTACAGAAAAGAGATATTTTACATACCCCTTTGCCACTTGAATTAGCCCAACAGTCCAGGAAAGATTGACCTTAATTTGAGTCTCTCTGCACTGAGGCCATCTACTTACTGGTTAGCTTCCCTTAAACACTATCTTAAAAAATAAAAAATCAAACTTGAGCCACGTGGCAGACAAGAGATGTCTAGTTATAAGTGGCATAGTAAACCAAAGATTTGAGATTTTGTACTCCAAAATCTATCAACACATCCCTGTTAAGATAGTGATTCCCACAGCCTACTACACAATTAGGTCTCACACACAGAAAAATATTCCACAGACAGCCTTTAGATAAGGAAACTGGAGCTGTCATGACCAAAGCAAATGCAATAGCTGCAGAACTGCTAATACTTCATTAATAATTTATAACTGGGCTGGGGAGATGGTACTATTGGTAAAATGGTACAGCTTTATAACAATGATGACCTGACTTTAGTCCCCAAGGATGGTGGATATGATGGTTTGAGTAAAAATGACCACATAGGTTTATACATTTGAATTCTTGGTCCTCAGCTGGTGGAACTATTTAAGAAGGATTAGGAATATAGTCATATTGGAGCAGGTAGGTCACTTAGGGTAGTCGTTGAAATTTTGAAAGTATCTGTCTGTCTGTCTTTCACTCTCTCACTGTGTCTCTATCTTTCTTTCTCTTTAATATGCTTGTGGATCAGCTATAAGTTCTCAACTACTGCTCTAGTCCCATTCCTGACTGCCTGTTGCCATGCTCCCCACCATGATGGTCAAGGATTCATCCACTCTAACTGAAAGCAAGCCCCCAAATAAATTCTTTCTTCTACACGTTGCCTTGATTAATTGTAATCCAAGCATTGGGGCCAGCCATAAGTGGATATAAATGGATCCTTTAGACTTACTAGGCACTTACTCTCACCTTCTTCTTCCCAAACACAAATTCCAGAACAATGAGAATCTCTGTCTTCAAAAAGCTGTTAAAAGTGGACAACACCTAAGTAAGAACACATCCAAATTGTTCTCTGGCCTCCACAAAAATGCACACAAATATGTGTGAACACTCTCACATTCCTGTGCACACTCACAGGAACATACATGCATACATACACACACACAGACTCACACTCACACTCACTCACTAAATATTTTATAAGTGGTATTGTTGCCACCAGATGTGGTTTTGTAATTACTCTGAAGACTAACCCGCAATCCCACAAGAACTACTTTCCCAGTCCCTCAGTACTGCATCTCATCTGATATCTTGACTAGATAATCTCCAAGATAAGAGGTGGTTCCTGCAGCACCCCACAAAAGTATTTTCAGCATTTAGGATATACTGTGGATGGTGTTCACTGGAGTCACCCTAGCTAGTGGCCTTCCTCTAAACAGGATGACTCTTAGCTTTCCTTGCTCAGCTGTGAGTGCTGCCTACTCTGCAATGTGATTCACAAAGTAGCTGAGATTCCTCCTGCTTGATCCAGTGGTTTGGTTCTATGTTCTTGGGGTATCTTAATTCAACCCAACACCTATGATCCACCCTGCTTAGGGAGCCCATCAAAGATGACCTCATTTCAGCAGAATAATATCTCAAACACGCAAATGATATGAAGACAAGAAACACCAATAGAGGACAAGGAATTCCCTTAAGTCCTACAACTATAAGGAGCCATTTTTATCTCAGCCTGGTCCTGAGGGCACACCCCCATGCCCCAGTTCTTCTAGACATGGCCACTTCCAGCCCAGATCTGTCCCCTTGAGAAGTCTCCTCCATAGAGTCTATGAATTGGGTTGATGACCACAGGCACTGTATACATGCTGCTTGTAGCTCTTTACATACTTCTCTTTTGGTAACAATATCCTAAAATCCCTTTTGAGAGTTACTGTGCCACAATTCTAATTCTAAAGCATGAAAGATTGGTTTAAGCTCCCCTAGAATCATATGTTGAGTCCATTTTTAGGCAGGAAGATCACACACACCCAAAACAAACTATTTTAGTGGAGCCAAATCCATGATAGATAGCAGTTGTCTCAAGAAATTCTGGCCAGTTTTGGACATCTCTCAAGAGTGATGTCAACTACTGTTTCTTGACTATAACTCTAATATGATCATCCCCGTGTGTTACAGGATGTTGCACATCCATTCTCCTTTGAGAGCTCTGAATATGCTCTTTATATCCTAGCACTTGGCAACACCCGGGCCCCAGCAGAAGGCTAGATAGAGATGTGAGAGGATAAACATCTACGTAAGGCTGTCTGCGTCCAGAATCTGAGCCAACATCATGAGAACAGCCTACTACACCTCAGTCCATGTCACTATCTGATGTTAACAACTAAAAAAATAGAAACGAAGACTGTAAGAGCTCAGATTTGGAGGCTCAAGAGGGACACTGAGGGTGTCCATTTTGGTAAGAGATTTATTTACCGAGGGGATTACTAATGTCAGGGAAAGACAGTGTGGTGGGGGAATTTGAAAGGAGTTCTGGCCACTGAGGTTAAACAGGGGTCTCATCTTACAGATTTTAGGGGCAGAGAGGAAGCCCTACATGGTGTAGCTGAGCAGCCCACTGCATGTACTGCCTCTAATTCACAGGTGGCAAAGGTTCAACATGGGACTGGATGTGTCACCTTCATAGCATATGGCCTAGGAAAGTAAACATTGAGAAGTTACCAACAATCACAACAGGAAACCTTCCATTACTTTTACAACAGCTAGGGAAAGGGGCTGTTGCAGGTGAGTGTAGCCCTAATCTAACAGAAAGATGAATAAAGGCAAAATGACTTAGGAAATGAGTTCATGGGTTCTTAAATGACTAAAACTCAGGTATCCTGATTTAAAAAATAAAAGGCTCTCACATTTTGATACTCCGAAACTAAAAATCTGGCCAGGAGGTTGTACAAAATTGAACAAGCAACAATAAGGATGCCCAATTAGGACAGATAGGATGTTATCATATATGTATATATGTGTATGAGCACACATGTGTGTATGTGCATTTGGAGGCCAAAGGTTAGCTTCAGGTAGCTTCTCCAGTTGCTATCCATCTCTTTTTCTTGAGACAGTGTATTTCATTGTACTGGAGTTCATTGATTCAGCTAGGTAGGCTGGCCAGCAAACCCATGGGATATACTTGTTTCCATCTCTAAGGGCCCCACTGCATATGGCTAGTTCACATAAATTCTGAGGGATCAAAGCCAGGTCCTCATGCTGTGCAGCAAGAATTTTACCAATGGAACTAACTCCCCAACTCTAGAGACATAATCTAATAAAGGAATATGAGAGCCACCACACCTAAGCCCTCTGTGATGTTTGCAGCACACTCCAGCAACCCAGGAAGCACCCTCATACTTCATTATGCTCTTCAAAGTGTTAGGTGCTTGTCCTACCCTTGCTTGTATTGCTTCTGCCAGGATCAAGTTCAAGTCACTCCTGAGGAACCTCCTCTAGTCTCCTCTGATCTCTGCATTTCCAGTTCAGCATAGGAAAAGAAAGAAGCACAGCAACTGGACGATTGTCATGGTGAGTGAAGGAGACAACAGCCCAGAACCCAGCTGTGCTGTGCTGCACAGGTTCATGTGGCCCATGTGCACGTAGACAAGCATTCACTTGAGATTTTCTGCTTTCTTACGTTATTGATTTAACTGTTTCAGTAGCTTTCATCCTCAAAACTAGAAAGGGATTTGCTGTGTACTTTCAGAAATCAGCATGTGTGTTCTGTCTTCCTCCACACTCAACATGAGAATATTGAACAAAATCAAGGTAACCATGGCAAACAGGTATGTGGTCATTTTCTTCAGCACCAAATCTACTAAGATATCCAATATTTGAGGCCCAGCAAAACAAGGAATATTGGAAAGGCTTGAAGAAATTTGAAGAAATGACTTCAAATTAGGATGTCTGCCTCAGAAGACATCAGCATATTTAAGCTTCATTACAAGCCCACTGTTGAGAAATATGTCAAAAATGTGTGCATCCTGAAATCTTTTTAAAAGTGATGTCTGAGGGTCTACATTTCATGTGGTTCATAGGGTAAAGGAACTTGCATCTGAGATTGATGTTCTGAGTTCAATTCCCAGAACTCATATAGTGGAAATAGAAAACCGCTTTCTCCAAGATGTTCTCTGATAGCCACATACACACCACCCCCCACACACATGGGTATGAACATCTGCACACATACACATACACACATACACACACACAAAAGAAAGAACAGCTGAAGACTTCTACAAAAGGTAAATGCCACAGTATCTAGCAAGGCTGTTAGTGGAGTGGCCCTGGCTGGGTTTCCAGCAGCAGCATCCTGGGGACTGATGCTACTGAGCACACTAAAGTAGCTCTCCCATGTTGGTGTTCCAGGAAGCTGCAGAGAACACAACTATACTGGGCTTGGGAAGCTCCTCATCTTATTAGAGCAGCATCTGTAACATGCAGTTTCTGTTACTCAGTAGAGAAAAGGAATGAATGGTGTGCTAATAGTCTTAAACCATTCACTTGCTGCAGCCTGGAATGTCGTGGGACGAGAGGCCAGGGTGAGGAGTTGTTTGGATCAGTTTGGCCTGCCTGAACATCTGTGGGAAGTTGTCTTGATTTATAGTTGATGGGGAAAAGCCTAGTCCACATTTGGTGGGCCATATCCATAGACAGAGGGCCTGCACTAGACAAGAGAAAGTCAAACAGGAGCAGGCAGCAAGGACCCACACACCTGTTCTCGCTTCTCCTAACTGTGGCCATGAGGCTTGCAGTGTCTGCCTTGATCGTTCTGCAATGATTGGCTGCAACCCCACAAACCTGTCCTGCTCCCAGTTGCTTGTGTGTGGAATGTTATTCACAGCATCAGATATGAAACAAGGACAAACGGACGACTCCTCGATGAGCTTTCATGGCCTCAGCATGACGTGATCTAACTGTGAAAGGGGGATGGAGGATCTCCCACAAGCCTACCGCCCTGTGTGGCCCCTTTCTATATGACAAATGGCTGGAATATAAGAGAGTAAATGAACTAGTTAGTCACGACTGCCTCTACCACACAGTATGAAAGTCTGCCCTGAAAATCTCCTAGAGGGTTTCTATGGCTTCATCTCGGGGACATGGTAGACCGTAATCAGTAAGAGATTTCTAAAATGAAGAAAACCTTAACAAGAAAACATCCTTCGATTTTATAAGCATTATGTAAAGTGTTCTTTCCTTTCTTATTGACTAAATTTAGGACATAGTTTGGTTTCTTCCTCTCTTTTACAAAGCATATCTACTGTTTCTCAGAAAGGAAACCTTCAGGATTTTACATTTTCCTTCAGTGAATTAGGAATCAGTTCCAGCTGGAAACGGGGAGCAAATCCCTGGATAGAGACGTCATAGTTCCAGTGGGTGTCTATGAACCAAAGGCTCCTACCGTTCTTCTAGATGAGCCCTCAGTCACTTGGTTACAGGGTTTGGGGAAATAGTATAGTTGAGAAAGTGATTATTGTAGAAGCAAGAGGGCTTGAGTTTGATTCCCCCAAAACCCACATAAAGAGCTGTGTACTTGTGATCCCGGTGCAGAAGAACTGGGGATTGGCAGCTCCCTGGGGGTCACTGGATAGCCAGCCAGCCCAGCCTACTTGGTAGGTTCTAAACCTCTAAGAAGCCCTGTCTCAAAAGAAAAAAGAAAGAGAGGGAGAGACAGAGACAGACACACATACACACGCACGCACACACACACACACACACACAGAGAGAGAGAGAGAGAGAGAGAGAGAGAGAGAGAGAGAGAGAGAGAGAGAGAGCGAGAACACAGTGCCTGAGGAACAACACCAGAGGTTGTTCCTCCACACATGTGTGTGCACACATGCATGTGTATACACACCCCAACACATAGAAAAAACTTTATAGAGTCTCTTTTGTTGAACATCTAGTGTACAAGGAACTCCTATGTGGATTCATACATGGAACCTGATTATTGTCTAAGGTTGAGGGAGCTGGTAAAGGCAGATATGCAAGATATTATAGAATTTGCTAAAGAGTCAAGCAATGAAATGAAAGATCAGTTCACCAGCACAACATGAAAGGGATGGATCCATAAGACTTCTTAATACAAGTGATATTGAACAGAAATGTACAATGTCCAGGTTTTGTCCCTCTTTTCAATCTTTCCTGAGCACAGCTGGCTCTCATCTGAACTCATCTTCCTTCTTCCATGCTCCACAGAAAAGCCAGCACCCCACAGGGATGCCGTCTCTCAAGAATCAACTCAGTTCTGCCCTTTCCAGCTGTCATGCTGAACTTAAGTCTTCAAAATCAATGTGGAGGTGCAGGCGGCTGAAGCAGCCAAAGCTTGTTCATCTGGCTGCTCCTTTTCTGCTTGATGAGTCAGCTTTTAAAATAATGCTCCCTTCATTTCTTATTCTCCATCTTCAGCCCCACTGCCAACTGGACTTTCCATTTCACATGTATTTGGGTCTATTCCAATTTTCCACTTCTATAACTCTAATCCCATAGTTACAAATAGGATCCCAGCTGCACTAATATCTCTTACATACTGGCAATGAAGAGATCGATATTTCAAAATGCCACACGCTTTATAGATCAGCAACTGCATGCATACCAACACATTGATATTTGAACCATTGAAATACCCGTAAGTTACATAAACCAGAAGCCAAAAAGGAGAGCTGTCGCCTGTGGCGACATTTCTGAAATTGATATTTATTCTTAGCCACACAGCCAACTAGTGACATGTTGATTTCTTAGGGGGTATTATTGTTGTTTGTCATATCTGGGAGTCTGAAACATGGGGACTTGAGTTTTATTTTCAGAAGCCACTTTTTGAAGTCTGTGTTGGTCATGTAAGATTCCAGAACTAGGGAGACAAAGATAAGAGGATCCTTGGGGCTTCCTAGCCATCCAGCCCAGTCTAATGGGTGAGGTCCAAGCTAGTGAGAGACTGCGTCAAAAGGAATTCTGGGAAGTGCCTGAGAAATGACACTCAGGCTCCTCTGCTGTGAAGTATTTGTTTACACTGTAGAGATGAGTCTCTGCATATGGTGCCTTCTGACTGGTTTAATGAAGAGCTAAACAGCCAGTAGCTAGGCAGGGGAGGATGGGCATGATTTCCAGGGACAGAAAAGAACAGGAGGAGAAATCTAGGTGCATAGATTTCACCAGCAGACTCAGAGAAAGTCGAACTTGCCATACTGAGAAAAGGTAAAACATCACAAGGTAGAATGTAGTTGCATAAAAGCATGTTAACTTGAGCTAGAAGAGTGAGTTGGGGACAAGACTAAGCTAAAGCCCAAGCTTTTATAATTAATCGAAGTCTCCTTGTCATTATTTGCAGGTTGGCAACCCAAAGATAGTCCAAAAAGAAAGCTTGCTACAAATGGCACCCAATGTCCACATAGGCCCTGAGAAAGCTGCAAAAATGTTCAGAACTCAGAGTCAGATACAACTTCCTGGTGACCATGGTCTTCTGGGTATGTCCAGTGCTTGCAAAATAAAGAGGTGCAGATCTTTTAAGAGGCCCAGCTGTACGGTTAAGCAATTGAGCAACCAGCACCCTACTTGCTCTCAGCACTAGGTTCAAGCACCTGCTGCAGCACAATCCACAGCTGGGATGAGATGCTGCTCTGACTGCTGCCTGAGGACCCAGAGTGGGTGGAGCTAGCCAGCAGTGCCATTCTGCAGTGAAAGCCTAGCAGTTCAAGATTTGTCTCCTGGTCAGAGAACACTGCAAGCACAGGGCTACAGGCATGCAAAAAATCAGTCCCAGACCACAAAACCTCTGCACAGGGACAATATATTTTAAAATGTGCTCAGGTACTAAAGAAAATAAAAGAAAATGGGTATGGACAATCATAGAAAAAATAGTTTAAAAAATAATAAAATAAAGTCTTTAAAGAGAGAGTAGAGTAATGTAAAAAAAATTCATGTAAAGATGGGAAATACACAGGATATATGGATCCTGTATGATGCTTGTTGACTTAAATTTTTTCAATGCTAATAAACAAAAATCAAAAGCTCTGAGAGACATTGGATTATGGAAATTACTTAATTAAACCAGCTTATATATTTTAAGAATGTCTTAGCTTCAGAATGGAAGTCAAAAAATACATTGTATTGAGGGAAAGGTTTAGCTTCTCTTTCCACAGGAAACAAAAAACTATGGCTTGCCTCAAAATTAATAAAGACTAAAGGGGAGGCCTCCTGAAAATCTTAGTTATAGACATGAAGGGAAAAAAAAGAAAATTGCAAGAGAGTTGATGTATATGCTGATCGCTCTACATGGGAACAGCCCTGAGACTAAAGGAGACATGATAAATCTTGTTAGCTACAGACTTCTCATGACTGATTATTACATGCCCTTCTTTAATATGTCATGGGTAGATGTTTGGCTATGCAGTCCAAACAGCATTTCAAACTTAACAGATACCTTTCACCTGCTCAAACATAGAACAAAAAAACAACTTTAGTTGACTTGTACTCACCACATGTTCCGTACTTGTGTTAAGGCAGATATATATATGTTACTTTTAAAAGATTGTGTGTTTTCAGAGCAAAAGGACCAGACACCAATAAAGACAAATAGCCCAGGAGATCATGTCTCTCAGAATACTTCTGTTGCAGTGTTCACAAAATTCTGCCTCCAGATACATTTCAAAGTGGTTAGTTAATATGACCCAGTATCAAAGAATACTCTAACCAGGACTTCAGAGAGGCCCAGCACTTTCCCATTACACAGAGACTGGACAAAAAAATGATGCAGTTAACTCTCCCAGGACTTGATAATTAACAGAATTTTCTCAGGGTGCACTAATGATACCAATAGGCCCAGACAAAAGAAAGCAGTTTAGAGAACACAATGCCCACATTCCCAAAAAAGTGGGATGGGTAGTTTTGGGTCATTTGGTGATATATAAACATTTGCCATTATTGATGGGGCTTGGTTATTAATTGTTCCTGGTCGTGGTCAGGGAAAAATAAACAAAACAGGTTGAATTAAAGGATCCATTTCTGAAAAGAAAAAGGAGGATAAAAGAAAGGTAGAATAAAAGGGTAGATGATTGAATCTACTTTTAAACAACTAAAAAGCAACTACTAGTCTCAAATATTTTATATTGTATGGATTTTTGAATATTGATACAAATTTAAGGTTATTTTTGTTTTAGCATACTATACACATGTTTCTACTCTTGCTTAAGGTATTTGTACCTATGCAGTTCATTTTAAAATGTAATACAAAGTTCTAGTCCTTAAAAGCTATTATTATAAACTGTTTAGGGTAATTAAGAAATGAAAGTTAGTAGTTACTCATCTATAAAAATCAAACTTGTAGCCCTGTTAGGCATGTTTTCAAGATCAAATAGAGATATATTTTAGATAGATAGATGGTCAGCAAACACTTCAGGGATCTTGTGGCATTTAGGATGTTTTAATAACATAATTCTTCATGACAACCAGATAAATTTGCTTCTGATAGCACCAATTTACTTTAAAAATAGGATGATTGGCATCAAAGAACCTCCACATGGAGCTTACTTTTGTTTGTGACAAGTTAGCCCCAGAGCAAAGAAACTGCCCTTGTCTCAATTGCTGACAGTATGCTGTTCAAACTGAACAAGCAGGGCACAAAAGAAGGTAACTGCTGAACTTGGCCTAGACAATGTAGGAGAGTCCTTCAAAATTCTTGCTTTACAGAAAAGTTTAGCAAATATTCTAGACCTACAGGCCAAAGATGGACACCCCAATGTTACAGAGGAAACTTGCATAACTGCCCAGGAAGCCAGATGTCTCTGTCATTTCTGTAGTTTTGGAGGTTGTTTGTGCTGCACTTCCTGTTTACTCAAGAAATATTATATCTTTCTAGAGTTTCTGATGGGGTTGAAGAACAAGTAGTTATAGTTTTACAGTTTTCCTTGTTACCAAATTCAGAAAAGTAGCTTGCATAAGAGATATAAAGTGTATGAGTTTGAGAAACATAAAAGCTTAAGTTGTTTAACTAAGAAAACGATTCAAGGTCTAAAAAGATATTTTTAGGATAGTAATACAAGCTATTTTTTCCATATTCTTTTATTTATTTCCATTAAAAAAATTTACATTTACTCCCCTTCTCCCAGTCCCATCACACTCCCCCCTCCTCCCACCCCCTGCTTCCTTAAAAGAGGGCATGGTACCCTGCCCTGTGGGAAGTTCAAGGCCCTCCCCTCTCCGTCCCAGCCTAGGAAGGTGTGCATACATATAGACTAGGTTCCCAAAAAGAAAATACATGCAGAAGAGATAGGTCCTAGTGTCATTGTTGATGGCTTCTCAGTCTGCCCCATTGGCAGCCACATTCAGAGAGTCTGGTATGATCACATGCTCATTCAGTCTCAGTCCAGCTAGATTGGGTGAGCTCCCATTAGTTCAGGCACACTATCTCAGTGGGTGAACCAGCCCCTCATGGTCCTAACTTCCTTGCTCATCTTCTCCCACCTTCTGCTCTTTGACTGGACCTTGGGAGCTCAGTCCATAGCTCTGATGTGAATGTGGGTCTCTGTCTCTATCTCCATCCATCGGACAAAATTTCTATGGTGATGATCAAGATATTCATCGATGTGACTATGGGACAAGGCTACTTTTGGCACCCTCTCCTCTGCTGCCTAATTACCTAGCTGGGGACATCCCCATGGCCACCTGGGATCCCCTCTAGAGCCAAGTATCTGGCCAGTCCTAAAATGACTCCCTTAATGTAGATATCTTATTCCCTTCTCCAATATCCACCTTTCCTCCATGTCCACCCTCCCACTCCCCCAAGCTCTCCCCAGTCCTTCCCTTCTCCCTTCTCTCTCCCCTTCCCCCACCCCCCTACCCCCACCTCTCTCCCTACCCCCATGCTTCCAACTTTTGCCTGGCAATCTTGTTTGCTTCCAATTTCCAGGAGGATCTATGTATGTTTTTCTTTGTGTTCACCTTGCTATTTGGCTTCTCTGGGCTTCTGAGCTATAAACTTAGTGTGCTTTATTTTATGGCTAGGGTCCACTAATGAGTGAGTACATACCATAATCATCTTTTTGGGTTTGGGTTACCTCACTGAGGATAGTGTTTTCAATTTCAATCCATTTGCATGCAAAATTCAAGATGTCATTGTTTTTTACCACTGAGTAGTATTCTAATATGTATATATTCCACACTTTCTGATCCATTCTTCCATTGAGGGGCACCTAGGTTGTTTCCAGGTTCTGGCTATTACAAATAATGCTGCTATGAACATAGTTGCACAAATGCTTTCACAGTATGATTGGACTTCTCTTGATTATATTCCCAAGAGTGGTATTGGTGGATCCTGAGGAAGGTTGATTCCCAATTTACTGAGAAACTGATACACTGATTTCCAAAGTGGTTGCACAAGTTTGCATTCCAACCAGAAATGGATGAGACTTCCCCTTACTCCACATCCTCTCCAGCATAGGCTATAATTGGTGTTTTTTATTTTAGCCATTTTGACAGATGTAAGATGGTATCTCAACATTGATTTGGATTTCCCTGATGGCTAAGGAAGTTGAACATGACCTTAAGTATCTTTTGGCCATTCAAACTTCTTCTGTTGAGAATTCTCTGTTCAGATAATTACTCCATTTTTTAATTGGGGTATTTAGAATTTTAGTGTCTACTTTCTTGAGTTCTTTGTATATTTTGGAGATCAGACCTTTGTCTGATGTGGGGTTGCTGAAAATCTTCTCCTGTTCAGTAGAATGCCTTTTCGTCTTAAAGACTATGTCTTTTGCTTTACAGAAGCTTCTCAGTTTCAGGAGGTCCCATTTGTTCATTATTGCTCTTATTATCTGTGCCATTGGGATTTACACAAGAAGTGGTCTCCTGTGCCCATGTATTGCAGGCTACTTCCCACTTTCTCTTCTATCAGGTTCAGTGTGGTCGGATTTATATTGAGGTTTTAATCCATTTGGACTTGAGTTTTGTGCATGGTGATAGATAAGGATCTATTTTCATTCTCCTACAGGTTGACATCCAGTTATGCCAGCACCATTTGTTAAAAATGCTTTCATTCTTCCATTGCATAATTTTAGCCTCTTTGTCAAATATGAGGTGTTCATAGGTTTGTAGATTAATATCCAGGTCTTCAATTCGATTCCATTGGTCAATGTCTCTGTTTTTATGCCAATACCAAGCTGTTTTCATTACTGTCGCTCTGTAATAGAGTTTGAAGTCAGGGATGGTAATGCCTCTGGCAGTTCCTTATTGTACAGGATTGTTTTGGCTATCATGGGCATTTTGTTTTTCCATATAAAGTTAGTTATTGTTCTCTCAAGGTCTATGAAGAATTTTGTTGGGATTTTGATGGGGATTGCATTGAATCTATAGATTGCCTTTGGTACAATTGCCACTTTTACTATATTGATCCTACCAATCCAGAAGCATGGGAGATCCTTCCATTTTCTGGTATCTTCTTCGATTTCTTTCTTCAAGGTCTTAAAGTTCTTGTCAAATAGATCTTTCACTTCCTTGGTTAGTGTTACCCCAAGATACTTTATGCTCTTTGTGGCTATCATGAAAGGTGATGTTTCTCTGATTTCCCTCTCTGTTTCTTTATCCTTTGTGTATAGGAGGGCTACTGATTTTTTTGAGTTGTTCTTGTATCCTGCCACTTCACCGAAGGTATTTATCAGCTGTAGAAGTTCTTTGGTGAGTTTTTGGGGTCACTTATGTACACTATCACATCATCTGCAAATAACGAAAGCTTGGCTTCTTCCTTTCCAATTTGAATCCCCAAGATCTCCTTACTTTGTCTTGTAGCTATTGCTAGGACTTTAAGCACTATATTAAAGAGATATGGAGAGAGTGGACAGCCTTGTCTTGTTCCTGATTTTTGTGGAATCGCTTTGAGTTTCTCTCCACTTTAATTTGATATTAGCTGTCGGATTTCTATATATTGCTTTTATTATACTTAGATATGATCCTTGTATCCCTAATCTCTCCAAGACCTTTATCATAAAGGGGTGTTGAATTTTGTCAAATGCTTTTTCAGCATCTAATAAAATGATCATATGGTTTTTGTCTTTCAGTTTATTTATATGATAGATTACATTGATAGATTTTCATATGTTGAACCAGCCCTGCATCTCTGGGACGAAGCCTACATGATCATAATGAATGATATTTTAATGTGTTCTTGGATTCGGTTTGCCAGTATTTTATTGAGAATTTTTGCATCAGTGTTCATAAGTGAGTTGGTCTATAATTCTCTTTCTTGGTTGAGTCTTTGTGTGGTTTTGGTATCAGGATAATTGTAGCTTCATAAAATGAGTTTGGCAATGACACTTCTGTTTCTGTTATGTGAAACACATTAAGGAGTATAGGTATTAGCTCTTCTTGGAAGTTCTGGTAGAATTCTGCATTAAAACCATCTGATTCTGGGCTTTTTTTGGTTGGGAGGTTTTTGATGACAGCTTCTATTTCCTCACGACTTATAGGTCTATTTAAATTGTTCTCCTGGTTTTCATTTAATTTCAGTATGTGGTATTTATCTTAAAATTTGTCCATTTCTTGTACATTGTCCAATTTGTGGCATACAGGCTTTCATAGTAAGACCTAATAATTCTTTAAATTTCCTCAGTGTTTGTTGTTATGTCCCCCTTTTCATTTCTAATCTTGTTAATTTGAGTGTTCTCTCTCAGCCTTTTTTTTAGTTTGGAAAGGGGTTTGTCGATCTTGTTGATTTTCTCCAGGATCCAGCTTCATTTCATTGATTCTTTGAATTGTTTTCTGTGTCTCTATTTTGTTGATTTCAGCCCTCAGTTTGACTATTTCCAGTCTTCTATTCCTCCTGGGTGAGTCTGCTTCTTTTATTTCTAGATCTTTCAGGTGTGCTGTTAAGTCACTAATGTGTGCTTTCTCCATTTTCTTTATGGGGGCACTAAGTGCTATGAACTTTCCTCTTAGCACTGCTTTCATAGTGTCCCATAGGTTAGTGTATGTTGTTTCTTTATTTTCATTGAATTCAAGGAAGACTTTAATTTCTTTCTTTATTTCTTCCTTGACCCAGGAGTGGTTCAGTAGTTGACTGTTCAGTTTCCATGAATTTGTATGCTTTTTGTGGGTGGAATTGTTGTTACATTCTAACTTTACTCCATGGTGATCTGATAAGACACAGGTGGTTACTCCAACTTTTTTGTATCTGTGGATGTTTGCTTTGTTACCTAGTATGTGATCAATTATTGAGAGGGTTCCATGAGATGATGATAAGAAGGTATATTCTTTCCTGTTTGGGTGGAGTGTTCTATAGATATCTATTAAGTCCATTTGACTCATTACATCTGTTAGTTCTCTTATTTCTCTGTAAGTTTCTGTCTGGTTGACCTGTCTATTGGTGAGCATGGAGTGTTGAAATCTCCTACTATTAGTGTGTGTGTGGTTTGATATGTGCTTTGAGTTCTAGTAATGTTTCTTTTACATATGTGGGTGCTTTTATATTAGGGGCATAGATATTCAGGATTGAGACTTCATCTTGATGAATCTTTCCTGTTATGAATATGAAGTGTCCTTCTCCATCTCTTCTGATTGATTTTAGTTTGAAGTCAATTTTGTTAGATATTAGTATAGCCACACCTGCTTGTTTCTTAGGGCCATTTGATTGAAAAACCTTTTCCCAACCCCTTACTCTGAGATAATATCTGTCTTTTTGGTTGAGCTGTGTTTCTTGTAAACAGCAGAATCCTGTTTTAGTATCCATTCTCTTAACCTGTGCCTTTTTTATAGGTGAGTTGAGTCCATTGATATTAAACATTATTAATGACCAGTGGCTGTTAACTCTGGTTATTTTCTCTTTGGTGGTAGGTTTTGTGTGTCTCCCTTCTTTGAGTTGAGCTGGTGGAGGGTTGTTAGATGTCTGGGTTGCTATGGGTGTTGTTTGCTTCCTTTAGTTGTGGTTTACCTTCTAGTACTTTCTGTAAGGCTGGGTTTGTGGCTATATATTGCTTAAATTTGTTTTTATCCTGGAATATCTTGTTTTCCCCATCAATGGTGAAAGAGAGCTTTGCTGGGTATAGTAGTCTGGGCTTGCATCCATGTTCTCTTAGTTTCTGCAGCAAATCTATCCAAGACCTTCTGGCTTTCATGGTTTCCATAGAGAAGTCAGGTGTAATTCTGATAGGTTTACCCTTATATGTTACTTGACCTTTTTCCTTTGCAGCTCTTAATATTCTTTCTTTATTCTGTATGTTTTGTGTTTTGATTATTATATGGCAAGGGGATGTTTGGGTTTTTTTTTTTTTTTTGATCCAGCCTATTTGGTATTCTGTGTGCTTCTTGAACATTCATAGGAATATTCTTCTTTAAGTTGGGAAAATTTTCTTCAATAATTTTGTTGAATATATTTTCTGGGCCTTTGGAGTGGAATTCTTCTCCTTCTTCTACCCCTATTATTCTTAGGTTTGGTCTTTTCATGGTTTCCCAGATTTCCTGGATGTTTTGTGTTGTGAATTTGTTGGATTTGTTGTTTTCTTTAATCACTGAGTTTATTTTCTCTATTGTATCATCAGCGTCTGAGATTCTTTCTTCTATCTCTTGTATTCTGTTGGTTCTACTTGTCTCTGTGTTTCCTGTTCATTTATCCAGATTTTTCATATCCCGCCATGTCTCAGTTTTTGTTTTCTTCATTGCCTCCATTTCAGTGTTCAAGTTTTTAAATATTTCCATTACCTGTTTGATTGCTTTTTATGATTTTCTAGCATATCTTTGAGGAATTTATTCATTTCTTCTAACTTTTTGTTAGTTTTCTGATCCCTTTCTTTAAAGTTTTTCACCTCTTCTTTAAAGGTCTCTATCACTTTCATAATGATATATTTAAAATCAATTTCTTCCACTTCTTTTGGGTTAGGTTGCTCAGGTTTTCCTGTTGCATACTCACTGGATTCTGGTGTTATGTTGCTTTTCAGGTTGTTGGATGAATTCTTGGATTGGCGCCTGCCCATCTCTTCCTTCGAATGTGTTCAGGAGAGTCTCGGTGGCTTGATCCCTCAGTCCAAGTGTATCTGCCAGGACTGGATCAGGGCCCCTTGCTAGCCCAGGACCTCGCAGTTGGTCCAGATGTATCTGCCAGCACTGGATCAGGGCCCCTTGTGGCATCCGGATGTATCTGCTGGCACTGGATCAGGGCCCCTTGCAGCATCCAGATGTATCTGCCAAGCACTCGATCAGGGCCCCTTGCTGGTTCAGGAACTTGCAGTCAAAAGGGCAGGCTTAGTCGTAATATAAGTTATGATAGAAAGTAAATTAGGTACAAGAAATGATAGATAACAAGGTGTTTCCTCTGAATTTGCCAAATACAAATGGACTGGACATTATGAATGTAATTCTTACCTGAGAATTATTCTTATTATATATAGTTTTACTGCATTAGAGTTAAAACCTTTTCTTTTTATTTTAGAAAAAAAAGGGGAAAAGCTGTGGGATTATCTCTTGTACACCATCATGTGCCTTTGCCAAGGCACCTTCTGATTAGTTCAGTAAAGAGCTCAATCGTCTAACTAGGCAGGAAAATATAGGCTGGTTTTCCAGGGAAAGAGAAGAAGAGGAGGAGGAATCTAGATGGGCAGATTTCACCAGCATACTCAGAGCAAGTCAGATGTTCCATTCTGAAGGAAAGTTTAGTGAAAGCAGATTAATTTGAGTTATAAGATCTAGTTGGAGACACGCCTAAGCTAAAGGCCAAGCTTTCATAATTAATAAAAAGACTCCTTGTTATTGTCTTTGGCCTGATACTCTAAAGATAATCAGAAAAAAATCTTGCTACACTTGTCCTCTGTACTCCACATGTATATGTAGCACACAGCAACACACACAAAAACTCATCTATGCATACATATGCATACACACATACATAAAAATTAAGAAATAGCCTAGGCTTCCACAGTATTAGAGTTTGGGAACAGGAGAAAGGACATAACTAACACAAAAATACTGTTTACATCCATGCATTTGACATCTCAGAAGACATTCAAACAGCAACTTACACTATCCTCTAGGTGCCTTGAATGATGTCCCTTCTCCTGCAAGTGAAGAAATCAGCACACAGGGAAATTAAATACTGTGACTTGAATGCTTACACAATAAATTATGTGCACAGTATAATCCCTGGCCTCCAAGATTCATAAACCTGCCCCAAATTTCACTTCATATTTGGAGACCAAGAGGCACAGGTTGTGGCATGTAAGGACTTAAGGGAAGTAGGAAACAATATTCAAAAAATAGAGATGTAAGAATCTTAAGCAAAGGGTAGAGATTCTCTTGTATCAAGTAATAAGGGAGACATCTTTCATAGTAGAAATTAAATTGAAGTTTAGAATTTTAAGTCATTAGCTAATTACTTGAGCTAATTCCCATGGTGTGTCTTACCCTTGTCAAAGTCAGGTGATTGAATAAGATTCTATCAAACATCTACAAGAGGTTAGACCACCATGCCTTGTACTTTAAAAGCCATCTTGCATTTAAACCCCATAAAAACCAATAAACCCCCTTTTTTCATTCCTGAAATTGGAATAAATTTAAATTGAAAAATGAAACATATCAGTTACATAAACAATCCAGTGCCTCACGTTGAGATGGTTGCCTCACAGGACCCTCAGTCTACAATGCTGAAGCGGAGCTGGGAGAGAAACTGTAAACCTTGCCTCTCATCAGAAAACCAGAGATGGAGAGAGGATTTTCACCCAAACATGACTGTTTCATTCTTCACAAACTTTCAGTTAAGCTTTACAGAATCCTTTGGCTATGGTACTTTAAAAAAAAAACTGGAGGCAAATAGCTTAACAGAAAGAAATATGCATGCAACAAGACTGAAGTGCTTTGTACTAAAATTATAAGAATTGATTAATACTTATACCACACCACAATGTATCTTTATTTCAGAGACCTGTGACTTCGTGAAATTCTCACCAACAACAATTGCTGCAAAGATAGATAGATGATAGATACATGACAGATTGATGTTGCTGATAACATATTATAACATACATACTAGATAGATAGATGATATTAATGATAGTATATATAATGGACAAAAGGTCAAGTAATTGACATAACCATTTATACTTGGTATACTTCTATTACTATGAAAGGCCATTTCAATGTGCTTCTTATTTAAGCCCTCTCTCTAATTCCTGTAATTAGCGAGAATACAGGGTCAGGTACTGTCAGCACCCTCTGAACAGGTGAGATGTTAATGCTCCTACAGTCATCACATGCAGACCACACCGTCTGAGTTGGCAAAACCCAAACTGTATGCAAGTCTCAAAAGAACATAAAATCATTAAACTCCTCAGAGGCTCCAAATCATAAAATGAGCCAGCTTATAGGCAAAACGGATGACCCCTATTAAAGGGGGATTATCCAACTTAGGCACGATATGACTCCAGTCTGCAGAAACAGTAATTGAATGAAAATTTATTTGAGGAGAAGCTATAGTCCCTGTGGAAAGTGCGTCCTGAGAGAGCCATCACTCTTTAGTAACTCAGCCATATTTCTGTGCTACATTATTGAAATGTGCTTAATGAGCAGTCTCCCTCTGAGCAGATACCAGGGTCTCAGAAGCAGTTGTCATGAAAGATGCTGCTTAAATCTGGTGGAATTATGTTTATTCCTTCACATTTCTTCCTTGAGCAGTTGAAATAGTGGCACTTTCATTTTCTCCTTTTGAAAATACTATTTATGAAAATAATGCATATATGAGGAAGAAAATTAGCAATTAAAAAGTATAAAGAATATAGAGATCGATCGATCTGTCTGTCTAAGCACACAGAAAACTCTTGCTAGCCAGGTATATTAGTTCCTACATTTGGATACCCACATTATTTTCATATAAGTAGATGCTTATTTATGGCATTTTTAGACTATTCAATTTCAATTTTTTATCTCAAATTGTTTTTCAAAGTTCTACTAGCCACTATTACTTTTACTTTTACTTTTTAAGCAAGATCTTATGTAGCCTAAACTAGTCTTGAACCGGCTATGTAATCAACAGTGCCCTCGAACTTCTGATCCTTTTGCCTGCATCTCCCAAGTGCTGTGATTACAGGTGAGTGTCACCACACTGGTTTCATGATGTGCTGGAGAGTGAAACCAGAACTTCCTGCATGTTAAGTAGACATTACCAGCAGAGCTTCATTCTAAGCCTGCCCCTGTTAATTGTAAATCTCCTTGTAACACAGGTAAACTCTACATGTTTATTCAAGCATCTTCCTGTTCACAGGAGTTTTCTTTGTTATTAACATCTAATATCTGCCCCATGACTTCTAAGAAGCTACTCTATTCCCCCACTGACTATTTTGCACATGTTATTCCCATCTTTCCTTCTTCAGCAAAGCCACACCATACTGCTTAGTGACCTCAACATCAGAGGCAAAATTTAGCTCTCCCTTCCTGGTCTCACCAGTCATGTGATCAGGAGTTAGTCCCCTCTTGCACTTACCAAAGTCTCCATATTTTCTCATCCTTGAAATGAAGATGAATCAAGATTCCAAAATGAAATGTACAGCAAACACATAGCACAGAGTTGAGCACGGTGTAGACCATTGGTTTGTGGTGATGTCTAATGGTCACACAGAGCTGGAGGGATGGCTCAGTGTTTAAGACACATACTGCTCTTGCAGAGGACCCCAGTTATGCTCCCAGCACCCACATAGGGCTCCTCACAACTGACTGTTGTGTTTCAGAGGAACAAGCGTCCTCTTCCTAACTCAGAAGACCCTTGCACTCACAGATGCACAAACCCATATGCAGCCACATGCATGTATCTTTTTAAAGGGAAGGAGATAGTATTTGAACTTAGAGAAAAGTGGTAGAAATAATACTGTGATTGAGTTATTACACTTCTCCAACAGGACTCACACAAGATTCTTGAGCATAATAAACTTTATTATTATAGAGTCAGAGATGGATTTATAGCCTAAGTCAAGAAAAACATTCAATTTGATGATCAAACATCATTCTTCACAGAAAATTTTGGAAAATATTTCCCAGAGTGATTTCTTACTGCCATTCCAAACAACAACACAACTTCAGTAATTTCAGAAAGTTATTCAGAATCTCTCCTTCATAAATTGCCCCATTGCATTTGTGGGGACCATTTCATTTTCTTGCTTGGTGGATTACTTTTTATGCTTCTTGATCCATTGGTTGATTGCAGGTTTAGTGTGTTCCTTATTGATTTGCATATGCTATTTTATGAATTGTATATTATTTATGGAACTGTCATCAGTTCAACATTCCACAGCAATTCTTCTCCTTTGGTAATAGTCATGTTTCATTGTTTTTCAGTGGCTTTATCTGAAATGACAAAACACATTTTAACAGAAGACAGTCTACATGGGCTTGATATTCTATCACTTTATGCAAAACTTGTAGAAATCTTTTAATACTGTAACATTATTCTTTGTGTTTTAAATAATCTATATCCCATACCCTGAAACCTTATAAGCCCCATGCTGTAGGGTTACAGTTTCTGGTATTATAATTAAAGCTGGTAAAGATCATATATATATTTGCTTTTCATTTTTAAAACTTTGGTAAGCAAAAGCTCCTAATCTTTTATATTTGCTTAGGTACTCATTCTTCCAAGGATCTGTACTAACATGGATGCACATTACCATAGGACACAAGGTCTCAACTCGAAGAGCATCCTTTAACACTTCTTGTAGCACCACTGCACACAACACATTTCTTTAACACATGTTTATCTGAGTAAGTCCTTACTTTTGTTTTGTCTTGGTTTTTTTTTTTACATATATATGTGGATGTCCTATGTGCAAGTATGTGGAGGCCAAAGGATGACATTGGGTGTCTTCCTTCTTCACCCCCCTTCTTACAGACAGATGGTGTCAACAAGTGCCCTTCACCAACAGACAGAGACAGGGTCTTCCACTGAACCCAAAGCTTCACTTTCCTGATTGTAGAGTTCTATGTGACATTAGCATTCTGGAGATACACTCTTGTACATTTTCTCCTTATGTTTCTAATGAAATATTAACTGCCCCTTGTATCACTATTTCCTGATGTGGGATGTACTTCTGTATATGTGTTGCTTTTATTGGATAATGAATAGGGTTGCTTTGACCAATGGCAGGGCAGAATATAGCCTGGTTTGAAGAGATATATTTAGAGAGAGAGTAGGCAAAGTCAGAGAGACACCACGTAGCAGCCAAAGGAGAAAGACGCCAGAACAGGACCTTACCTGGTAAGTCACAGCATCGTGGTGATACACAGATTAATGGAAATGGGTTAATTTAAGATTTAAGAGTTAATTAATAAAAAACCTGAGCTAATAGGCCAAAGAGTGTTGTAATTAATATAGTTTCTGTGTGATTATTCAGGTCTGGTCAGCCGGTAAAGGAAAGAGCAGTCTCCTTCTATACTTCCCCACGTAACATGATAGTTTCCTCTGCCTGCTTTCAAGGTGATCACTATGTTTAGAGTTTAGTGGTCTGTGTATGAAGTTCCTAGTATTTTTGTTTGTATTTATCTTACAGGGATCACTAAACATGAGTTTCTATCCTCCACTAACTTTGAAATTTCCAAGCATTTTCTTTCTCTGTTCTCTTTGCCTTTCTTCCTGTGATTCAGCTACACAAACTTAACCCGCCTGTCAGTTTCTTGGGTCTCTGTAGTTCAGTTTACTTTTCAAAAACCCCTTTTTCTTTCCATATTTTACATTAGGTATTGTCTTTGGGTTGTTGGTTTTTTTAGAGAATTGGATGGTTCCTTCAAATTCATTTTTAATTGTATATATGTCTGTGTGAATATATGCCACTTGCGTGAGAGTACCTGGTGTTCAGTCATGAGGATTGGAATTCAGATCACAGAACCCTCTCAGGTGGCTCACGAGTGCCTGTAATTTCAGCTACAAGTGATTCAAAGCCTCTTCTGATTACCATGTGTGTGTGCGCACACATACATACACATACAAGTAGATAAATAAATAAAGTCTTTAAAAATACTTATTATCTGGCCAGTTAGAGGGCTCTGCAGGTAAAAGGCATTTGCCGCCAACCCTGACAACCTGAGATCAATCTCTGGGACCCACATGATGGAAGGGAAAAACAACTCCCACAACTTATCTCATGATGGGCCCCACAACTGTGTTAGTCAACTTTTCAAGGTTCTCTAGCAGAACTAAACACATACACACAAACGTGTGTGTGCATGTCTGTTTATATATGATGACCTGAGTTTGATACATTTATACCTACAATGTGGAAAGAGTGAACCAACTCCTGTAAATGTACAGGTACCGATGCCTTTACCTGCCAAGCTCTCTCACTGACACTCGTGAAGCCATATTTCCACACTCCATCCCAGCCCCTCCCCACCCTACTGCCTCTGTGTCTGTGCCCCCACTCTCCCACATATGAGTTATTCACTGGGGCGTATCAGTCTTTCTTCACTGCTAAAGTCTCAAAAGATGGAGAAATGTGACTCCAACAATAACAAATTGCCCATTTTATTCTTCTGAAATGGCATAAGATTCTTCTCCCGCAGCCAATGGAGGATGTAAACACTATGCAAGAAGTCGGAGGTGTACTTTTTGTTTGCCTTTTGCTTTTCAATCAGGGCTATCCCCATGGTAGCCAAATGTTACATGTTTCTTTGAACCTTCTCTGCTACTTCCCCAAAGAGCATCTTCTTCCCCAACCAAGAAAACCTTATTGTCCAGGCCCAAACTTCCTATTAAACTTGGTGAGTAGCTCTTGATATATGGACTTTCCATAGTCTTTATCAGCATTTATCCACCATTTCCTCAATTTAAATTTTATATCAAATTGTGTATTGTGTAGCATAATTAATGCAAAAATATAACCTTGCACTTAGGAAATTGTTCAGTGGTTAAGAGCACTGGCTGCTCTTGCATCTGATGAAGATTCAGTTCCCAGCACTCACAGCCATCAGGCATCTCACAACCACCTGTCAGCTGTCAGTGCAGAATCAGGGATCCAGACGCCTTCTTCTGCACGCACACACACACATACATACACACACATTTGCACACACGCTCATACACACACAAAATAAAAGGTAACAAATCTATAAACAAATATTTGGTTATATATTTGCTATAGAATATGTTATATAAAAACATATTTGTTCCTGAATTGGAGAATCTTTTAGAGCATGAACTACTTATCAGCAAACCCTGGTCTAGTCATCAGTTTTGAAATCTAGTCAGGACTACTCAGTGTGAAGTTGAAGCTAATATTCTGAAGTTATCGTTTTGGCAATGGCTAAAGAAAGCAGGAACTGAAAGCTAGCATCGGTGAGTGTGGGAATGTCAGAACACACATCCCTGTGATATGTAAATGGGTGTCTGTCACTGTTCTTTGAAGGAATGATTACTTATTTAACGTAGTAAATGAAAGAATGTCTTTGCTCAAGCTGCCTGCTGCATTCATTTTAAAGAATGTTTCATCTAACTTCTCTGGAAGGACTAAAGCTTTAAGCCATGACCTCTAAGACTGCCTCCAGCTTTGGGGAGGGAGGAATGTGATTTTGTGTTTCTTGACCAAAATGGGCTCAATTCTACCCCCTGCAGGCCCGGGATGGTAAGTCTTGCAATGCCCCTCTTCCAACAGTTTCTGCTATTCTCCAGCAAGTTAGGAGCTGTCACCAGAGTTAGCCTGTGCAGAGACAGCCTCATTTCAGAAGACACCAGGGGTAATTACTGCCTGACACATAAGACACCAAATGACAAACAGATACCTTGGGCCTTTCTGCCTCTCGATGACAGGTGCATTTCACATGTAAATTGTTAGTGAGGCCTCGATGAGGTTGCTATTGAGAATACACTGTTTCAACACTCGGATGTCTACTGTCTCCTACCATGAGGCACTGAGAAGAGACATAGGATGCAGAACTGAGAGCCCGTGTCCATATTCTAGGAGCATGGGCAGAGGAATGACGGCTTCCATTGCCTGTTTGCATTTAAAGCCTCGGTGTTGAAACAAGGCTTTTCTAATGAGGATTTTAGTTACATGACTTTAAAAATCTATCACGACAGTCATAAAGTATGATTTAAAGAAAGTATGATTTCTAGGTTGGAGAGATCGTTAAACAGGTAGCAACATTTACTGTCAACTTCATTTGAATTCCTGGGCTCATTTGATGGAAGGAGAGAACTGACTCCTTCAAGTAGCTATCCTCTGACTTCTATTGTGTGTCTTGGCTCCCAGGATTAGCCATCCAGGGACTACTTTCAATATCTGCATCCATCCTGCCATTCTATAGTGTAGCAATAGTTGCTTTAGACCTCTCCACTGTATTCAATTATGCCATCTCCATTTCCAAGATAAAAAAAATATTTTTGAATTTTTGTTTTTGAATGTTTATTACTCCCTCTCTCTTTCTGTGTGTGTCTCTGTGTGTACGTGTGTGTGTCTCTGTGTGTCTGTGTCTGTGTGTGCAAACATGTGCGCACCATGATACATGGAAGACAACTTGTAGGAGTCAAATCTTTCACCATGTGTGTTCTTGGGATCCCCTCAGGTCATCAGACTTGGAGCAGGCACCTTCACCCTTTGAAGCATCTTTTGACCCCTATTATTTGACTATTATTTTTTTCTTTGAGATAGGATCTCATGCAGACTAAGCTTTCCTCAAAATCATCACATAGCTGAAGATGAGCTGGAATTTCTTATCCTCCTAAACTTCCACTTCCTGAGTGCTGGGATTAGAGATGTGCTTCCACACTGGGTTTATGCAGGGCTGGGGATGGCATCCAGGACTTTATACATGCTAGGTAAGCACTCTACCAACTCAGCTATATCCCCAGACACAAGATAAAAATTTTAGCACCTCAGTTTTACCAGAAGTTGAACCAGATGACGTCGGGCACATGTAGCTAGCACTCAGGAAAAAGATATTTTCTAACTCTTATCAATGACTTGATAGAGTTTTACTCCTACACTTAAAATCCATTGCAGCAGCACCCGCATGCTTACATCCAAACAGACACACACAAAAACTCTCTTCACTATCATTTCTGCCTAGGGATGCATAGTGTGTGAGAGCCTTCTTCTGTGAAGAGGCACATGTACACACACACACACACACACACACACACACACAGAGAGAGAGAGAGAGAGAGAGAGAGAGAGAGAGAGAGAACCCATGACAGATCAAAGGGATGACTACATGACTGCACTAAATCCAGCTTGATGAAATAATGAGCGCTTACAGGGGTTACTAACAGGAGTATGGATGAGGGATTACTTCCCAGAGTAGAAATGACTCAAAAGCAGCTGCCTCACCTAAAAGCTCACCCCAGCATTATGACAGCTCATGAAAGCTACATCTCTGGGACTGTCGGCACAACCTGCAGGCAGCTACATGGACCTGAGAATCTCCTCTCTCAACTCAGTTCATTGGTCTCCCACTGTCCCCCACTGGTTTCTTGTCTCTCTAAAGCTGGTGAGGGGCCTTCAAGAATCTTACAAGTTTTAATTTTCCCAGACATGACATTTGTTTGCCTCCTGAGTCATGAACTGCCCGCATCCCTCCTGGATGAAATGTTTCCATTAAGAAGAAATATTTCAGACAGTAACTCCAGCGTAACCACTTCAGTAGGACATCCTCAGTCAATTTCTGATAGATGTTGTAAGAACCCAAATTGATGATGTTGCTTTTGCTTTGCTTGCTTGGTAAAGTTACTCCAGTCATCTTCCTGGATATTTGAGCACTTGATTTGAGGGTGTTTTGCTGACTATTGACTTTCTCTGTCTTCCTGCTACTTGGTGTCTGTCCTTCCACTTGGCTTGCTGGATACTCAATAAACTCACCCATTTGAAACTCATGGATCATTCTGCACATGGGACAAGCGATGGGGACTGAATTCACGTCCTTGTGCTTACATGGCATTTTACTAGCTGGCTGGGCTAGCACTAAAAGGCTGGAAAAGATTTAAATTCTGTCTTGGACCGTTTTGGGACCTTGAACTACATCCCAGCCCCCAGGATAAGCTGAAGGGCGACACCCCCCAGCCCCTAGCTGAAACTGAAGGCCACAGGACCCCTCATTAGAGGAAGTATTAGCTAATGGAGAAACCTAAGTTACACAAAGTTGCTGACTGCAGCCCATTCCCCCACCAGTAGTCATACAGAGAATGTTAACCACCCAACTTCCCCTACCAGCTGGGTAATATTTCAAACAGCCCCTGCGGTTAGCAAAGGGTCAGCAGATGTCTGAAGACGTAACCAGGGGGCTGTTGCTATCCCCCTTCGATAATAGTCTATCAAGAACTAACAGCTGAGCTTTACCTAATCTCTAGCCAATTATGATATAGGATATGCATTTTTGTATTTTGAGATTGTAACCTTGTGGCTGTCTTGTGGTTTTTGTCTTTATAAACCCCTTACAATAGTAGACAGGGTCCTTTTCCCTCCATCTGCTATGTCAGACTGTGAAGCAGAGGACCCATGCTAGCCTGTACTTAATAAACGAAACCTTGCTTTTGCATTTGGAGGTGTGGCTCCGTGGTGGTCTTACTGGAGGTCCTAGGACTCAGGCACAACAGCACTGCTGAACTATCTTCCCAGGCCTGTGTGATTATGTTAAAGATAGATGGGCATGTGGTGTAGATCACATCCAGGCAGAAGGACAACTAATGAGATGGCACTGGAGCACTGAGAAAGGAGGAGATCTGGTGACTCCAGACGCCCCTCACCTCTAGCCTCTCTCTGCCCTTCCCATGCCCCAGCTACTCTCTGCATGGCTCTCCCGTATACTCTGTCTTTGTCCATATTACCACCTTTTAGCACAGACCTTGTATCTACTCTTGACTTGCATGCAGATTTTGCTGTGGAAATTCTGATAGTCTGCTTATGGGCACAGACTATTATCCATTCACTCTGGCGAAAACACTAGGAAATTCTGATGGCCTTGAGACTAGTGAGCATAGCTCTTAGGTACTGTTCCTCCTCACCTTTATTATAAACACAACCAGGGGACAGGCTGTCCAGGGATGGATAATAAGGGGAAATTGTCCCCTCGTGTATGACAGTAAAGTGAGTCTATGAATAGAGTAAGAGGACATGTATAGTCCACCCCATAACACACCCTCCCAAGGATAAACCACCTCTAGAATGTATTACATCATGGGGGTCAAGGACCTGTGCACAGAAGAATATTAAGAACTTTGCAAACCTCACTGTGAATTAGATCACTTCCAATTTTATCTATACATATGGTATATTCATTAGGGGAATTATTAAGATTACCTTATCCATTCTGTTTTACTAATTCTTTTGATAACATAAAATTAGTGTGTGTGTCTGCATGTTTCTCTGTGTGGATGGACAGTGCATGCGTGTGCATGTGAGCATGTGTAAGCCAGAGGTCAACCTCCAAAGTTGTTTCTTGTAACTGTCCATCTCGCTTTTCTTAACATATGGTCTCTCACTGAAACATGGGGCTCACTAGCTAGTCTAGGCTGGCTGTACAGTGAACCCCATAGTCTCTCACTGAAACATGGGGCTCATTAGTTGGCTAGGCTGGCTAGCCAGTGATCCCCAGAGAATCTCACTGAAACATGGGGCTCACTAGGCTAGGCTGGCTGGTCAGTGATCCCCAGAGTTTCTCACTGAAACATGGGGCTCACTAGCTAGGCTAGGCTGGCTGGTCAGTGATCCTCATGGTCTCTCACTGAAACATGGGGCTCATTAGTTGGCCAGGCTGGATGGCCAGTGATCCCCGGAGTCTGTCTTGTCTCCATTTTTTTACATGTTTTTGGGTATTGAATTCAGGTCCAAAGGCTTGTATAGTGAGCATCTTATGGACTGAGTCATCTCCTGGTCCAACATAAAATTTCTTAATCTATTCTATAATGTATTGAAACTATTGTTCTGATGAGTAAAAGCGGGACATATTTAAATAACTGTATCACTTTGTTAATACTATACACTTTCAATTAATTATATATTGTTTCAGAAATAGTTCATTAAAAGATCAGCTTTAATATGTGAACATGTCTAACGCTTCTAGCATGAAAAGAAACCTGGCCAGAGAATACTAAATATCAGTCCTTCTGTATTGAAGAAACATATTTCAATACAAAGTGCTACTGGATGAGTGAATAAAATCTGAAAATTCAAAAATAAAATGAAGAAAAGAACTAGAATCATTAGCTGGGCTAAGCTACAGACGGCTGTAATCTGCATGGCCCGTCTTCCTGGTACAGTATTCGAGTCTGGTTCTTCCCACATGTCCATCAGCCATCTTCCACTTTGCTACACTAGGTTTGTTACCCATTTCTCTCCAACAGAGACTTACTTCTCTATGTTCAGATTAAAACATCCTGCCAATTATCTGAATCTTGCTCAGGGATTACCAGCCATATATAGAAATAGAAAGATGTTGGAACATGGCTGTTTGTAGAGTTCTTGCTCAATGTGCTGGCACCATAGAGTGGGGAATGTACACAATGGGTGGTTTGTAACTTTGTTCTTTTGAATTCTCAGTCTTGTTGGGATCATCAGTGTTGATCCATTTTTGTCTCCTCCATCCTCCTTTTATATTCTGAAAATCTACTATATGTGAACTTAGTGTGGTTCAGAGCAGTTCACATCTGAAACAGTTTCTTGGGCTCTCATATCTTCTATCAAATCTTATAGATTCAAGAACCTGATTCACCATTTCATAGAGCTGACAAATTAGCCATGATGCACCATCTATGTAGTGCATAACCATGACAATAAAGCTGAATTCTACTTGCTGTTTAACTCATCCCCTGTCTGTCCCCACTATCAACCTATCATACGGGCTTCCCATTGCTACACACCTAACTAGAGATGGACCCGTTATTCATGTTTAAGTCTATCCTCTGAAATCTGTATTTTAACCACTGTCTAACATCACCAGACTCTGCTGTTTTGAGGTTGTCATTTTTGGTGACTTGAGTGAAAAAAAAATCATCCTCTAAGAAAGCCTTGGGCATCTGCTTTCCGTAGATCTATATAGAACAAATTTAAAGACTGTTTAAACTATGGACTTCAGTGGGCATCCCATTGGATATTTTGCATCTAGTGTTTGGATACTATAGATCCCAGAAGACCCAAATGCTATGGATTCTTGAAGAACTAATGTTTTATTCGGAGGCTAGCAGGAACAGAAGATCTAAGTAGGCAGCAAAACCCTGAAATCTCTTCTGTACTACTGGGGTTCACAGAGGAAGAGCTGGGATTTGTTGACTTGTCACTCATGGTAAACATTTGTTTGTTTGTTAGTTATTTGAATATCTCATATGTTTGTACTATGCGTTTTGATCGTATACACTCACCGCCACTACATTCATCCCCCCAGAATATATATATATATATATATATATATATATATATATATATATATATTTACCTCTTGATTTCATGTCCTCTTTATTATTAATATTGTTGTTAATCCCATGAGTCCAATTAGTGCAGATCACATGTGCACAGGTACAGAGCCATCCTCTGGAGCATGGGCAACCCACCAGCAACCAAATCCTTAGAGAAAACTGTTTCCTCCCTTCCCCAGTGGCTGAATATTGTTACAACTCTCATCCTGAGGATGAGCCCTCAGGAGCACCTTACCCATCCACGCTGGGATGTCACCTGGTGGCCTTATGCAGTCAACCCCAGCTACTGTGAATTGATATTCAAAACAGCCATGTCCAGAAGAGAGCATTTCCAAGCTCTTCTCCCCTTCCAGCTCTTACCTTCTTTCTTCCCTTGAGAGTCACCGATTTTTCCCTTCTTGTATGCTAATGCATGAAGCAGCTTACTGCTTACTCCTCCTTTGACCTAAAATCAACCTCACTTTGGTGAGTTTCACTATGCTGCTGTACTTCACTAACAGGGCAAGGGGAGCCTGGGGACTCAATCATAGCACATCTCTCCCTAAGAATAAGAAGGAAAGATCATTTGTTAAAGCATGCCTTCTCTGTAACCAAGAGCAAGTTCCTTACTCTCTCCACACCCTAATCTTCTATCTCTAAAATAGGCAAAATGCTAACTGCTTCATAGGTACATAGAAGGATCAAATGAGAGCGTGTGAACAAAGGTTCCTGGAATGGGAGCCTACTTGATACTGGAATGGGGCAAGCTTAAGTAAAGAGCACTCTTCACCCCGCCTCCCTCCGCTGCTCTCACTGTTTTCACTCACATGACCTTGCAATTCTGGAAAGAAAATCAGTGCTGGCCTGTGCTCCTGTCCTGCCCCCTTCACTGTCTGCCCTGTGCCCATGGCCCCCCCTTCACTGTCTACCCTGTGCCCACGCCCCCCTTCACTGTCTACCCTGTGCCCACGCCCCCCCTTCACTGTCTACCCTGTGTCCATGGCCCCTCCCTTCCCTGTTTCTTCCTTCTGGAATACTGTTTCACTGTATAAGCCACCCTTGCCTCCCTCCACTGTCTTCTTCTGGCATGTCCAATTCACTCTGAGTCACCTTGCTGTTGGGAGTACAGAACAAGGCTGCTGCTGAGGTGTTTGTCAACTGATTCCTGCCTGTAAAATGTGCAAAGCTGGATCACCTCCTCTCATTGCATTCTTTCCTTTGTCCTTCTTTCTTTTTCCAGTTGGCAGTGTTCCTGTTGCTAGAATATTCTGAAGAATCCTGTGAGTCTCCTGGATGTAACTGGAGATTCAGTTCTGGAGCGCACAGCCTCCTTCATGATCTTCCTTGTCCCGTCCCCTTCTTTCTCCTCCTTCTTCTTTTCTTCCTTTCCTTCCTTCTTTCTTGACTAATCCCATTTCTATCCCTGGTATCTATGTAAAAGCCTGAGTACCATACCAATGTCCTCAGAATGCTGTCTTTGTGAACTTTATGAGCTTCCACATGCTAACCAGGGGCTGTCTGCCTCTGGCACCTCGACCTGTACTCCCTCCCTGAGTCTCCTAACTGGGTTCCCACTCCGAGTCTTCTAACTGAAGTGTTTTCACAGCCTGCAGAGACGAATCTCCCAGATCACGGAGACCTGGGTTTCTGTTGTTCTAACTGAAGTGTTTTCACGGCTTGCAGGGACAGTGTCTCCCACATCACTGAGGCCTGGGTTCCTGTTCTTCTAACTTAAGTGTTTTAACAGCCTGCAGAGACAGGGTTGATTTTTTTTCTCAACACTTCTTCCTTCAGCCCAGTGTGTTCCTTTTGTTATCACATGTTGGTACTGGTGTTGACAAAAAAAAAAAGCAGTCCATAAACTCAACATTTTTCTTGGAATATAATAGCACCTAAGCTTTGCTTCTATGGTAAGATGTTCACAGAAACTCTTCTGGCTTCTTTGTAACCTTGTAGCAAGGACTTCTTCCCTCTAGTCTCCAGCTGCATGGTTCTTATTTCCTTTAAGGCCTTCATACGTAACACTTTCAGCACTGATATTATATGAAGACTCTATCTCCGATGATTCGGGAATCCCGGGAGACAGTGTAGATTTGCTGCTCACTCTCTTCTAAACCATCACATGGAGCCTTTATCATCTGTATTCTCTCTGTGTGTGCATGTTGATGGGGTATAAGTGTCCATGCTCATGGGTGTACAGGCCTTCAGGAGCTGTCCATCTTGATTTTTGAGAAAAGGTCACTCACTGGGACCTGGGACTTGACAATGCAAGTAGTCTGGTTGGCTAGAAATCCAGAAATTCTCCCATTTCCCCATCCCACTAATGCATGCCCTAGCATACATGCACACGTCTGAGGATGGAGCCTTGTGTGAAGCACTTTACTAACTGAGCCATCTTCCCAGACCTATCACCTGTATTTCTGATAGCAATATAGTCAGTGAAGTACAGACTTTTCCTACTGCAGTCCTCAAATATTTTCAGCCTTTGCCCACTGACCAGTTCCCATAGCACTTCTGCTGTCTTAAACATCTGTTACAAAGTTCCCAATTCCCAGGTGCCAAAATACACATTAGTTTCCTATCATTTCTATAAAATGAAACCACAGAGACTTAAAGTAACACCAACTTATCATCCTACAGCCTGGGAAATCAGAAATTCAGCACAGGTCTTCAGGTCAACTGAGCAAACCACAGAGCATCACTCTTCCACCATCTGGACACATGGAGTTCTGTCATCTCAAAGGAAGGACCAGCTCCTACTCCCTTTATCTTGCCAATTTCCCACAATATCTGGTCTATGTGTGATGCACTCTCATCTCTGCTCCTTGGTCACATCTTCTCTTGCCCTGGAGCTCCTGCCTCTCATTGTAAAATTCTCAGTGGTGATATAATCTCATATAGATAATTCAAAATCTCCTTATCTCATGGCCATCAGTTTAGTGGTATCCCCAGGGATCATTTCCTTCTGCTATAAAACAGTTATAGGTTTTAGAGGTTGGGACAGGAGGTGTGGTGGCTTGGATGAAAAACTGTCCCCTACAGGTTTATGTATTTGAACATTTGGTTGCCAGTTGGCAGTGGTTCTTGGGAAGGTTTTAAAAGCATTAGTCTTGCTAAAGGAAGTACACCGTGCAGGACAGAAGGAGTTTACACCCCTGCAGAACAGGAAGGAGTTTATACCCCTGCAGGACAGGAAGGAGCTTACACCCCTACAGGACAGGAAGGAGTTTACACCCCTGCAGGACAGACGGAGTTTACACCCCTGCAGGACAGAAGGAACTTACACCCCTGCAGGACAGGAAGGAGCTTACACCCATGCAGGACAGGAAGGAGCTTACACCCCTGCAGGACAGGAAGGAGCTTACACCCATGCAGGACAGGAAGGAG